>VZRH01001500.1:165968-205460 GCA_013397555.1 Urocynchramus pylzowi | reverse complement strand
GGCCCCTGGCGGCCCCCCGGTGCCGAGCGCCGCCCGCAGGGCGCGGCCCGGCCGGCGGCAGGCCCTCAGGAACGGGAAAGAAGCACTGCCGCAGCTGCTGTAAGTTTTATTTACACAGGAATTGGTACTAGTGGTCTTAAAGGAAGGCTCGAGCCTTCTATTTACAGTTATATACAGATTTATAGTTGAAAAGTAAGAAAACTGTACAAGATAACACAAAAATATAAGACAAATTGGATCCAATTAAAGTAGTGAATACATAAGTTAAGAAAAATCGGACATTTACATTTCAAATTGTAATGTTATGAGTAGCATATATGAAGATTTTAAACCAGATAGCAACGCAAGTTACACCACACTAAATCTTTACCCCGATTATGCAGACTCTGCTTTTAAAACACCAGACAACTGGAAGCCTCCTGCACTTAAAAATACATAATGGTAATTCTTACTTGATTTCCAGAGGGACCAGTTACAAAAACCCACATGTAAGGAATTTATTTACATTAAATATTAGCAAAAAATGGATCAAGAGAGTGCAAGTGTTCCTCACCTGCAGTGCTATCCATTTTAAATTTCTGTCCCCTACAACCACAGGTTGTTGTACAGCATCTTCAAGAACAGGAAATGTTTGAAAATATTTGCCGTGACACATACAGCGTGACCTTATGTCTCACAGTTAAAAGATGTTAAAGAATTATCACTAAAACAGATGCTTTTTGGATTTCAGTATTGCACACTAATAAAAAGACAGTTTCAAAAACGATTCTGTGTCTGCATTATTTCCAAGTGTTAAAAGTGGCTGCTTCTTTGAGAACACAAAAGCTTTTAGATAGCCTTGTCATTTTCTAGTGTTCACCATTACATACAAGTATTTTTTAGTTGAAAATGGCTCGACAATATAAAACTTCTGGTGGCAAAACCCTTTCACAGAATATCCACTCCATTTACTCCACAATGAATACACCAAAACAAATGCTTAAACACCACTTGCTTTGAAAGCTGTACAGTGAAAATAGCAGCCCTGTTCTTACGACTGTTTAAAATTCAGATTTATTTTTGCTCTAGGTTTGGGCACAATATGTCTACAGTTCGTGAGTTAATTACATTTGCCCAGACTGAAGAATGAAGCTGCAACTTAAAAAAAAACCAAACAAGCGAATAAGACAATACCCCTTCCCAAATCTTAACCACCTTGCACATAAACATACCAAACCACCTTATTTGGTCCTCAATACTTGCAAATTGTTAATTTTGGAGGTAATGTTTGTACCAAAGCATTTGGTTTGGATAGCAGTTTTGGGGCCTTAAGATTTAGCATTTCCCTCATCCCCTCCAAAAAGTGCCTTTGTGGTATTTTTAAAAACAGTTATGCCTCAAAAATTTGCTTAAAGTACCAACAGAAGTTATTACAAATGTTTATTGCATTGAGCTGATTCTTTTAAAGTATTAAATATGAACTCCCCGCTTCTCAGTTTCATAGGTTTTAGTATTCTGTGTGAAATCAGATCTTCCCATGGCAAAAACTAATACTGGCAAAAGGGTGAAGATTTCATCAGTTCATTACTCCACTGAGAGCTGTGTCTTTTTTCCATCTCACTTTCACATTTTCTATAGTGCTTTTTCCACATAGAAGTGATGTGAAGACTTCTTTGTCATCAAGTGGTTTTCCACATTTCCAATAGACCTCAACATTAGCTTTTCGGTGCTGGGCTATGGTTCTTGTCCCCTTCCTTGTTGTCCTTCATCAGTGAGGCAAACACCTGGAAAAGTAAATTATTTCATGAATATGAAGACTGCCAGTGTTATAATAGTATCAATATTAACCAGCACAATATTAGCATGGAGATTAATTTCTAGAATGAGACACTAGAAAGGAAGTGCCCATTGCTCAGGAGTCAGACATGCAGCTTAAATAACCATGAAGAGAGGTGCCCCATACATTCATGTCCTGACATGTCAGATTTGATATATATCTCCAAGAAACTCACCTGTGCCCATTTTTTGTTACTATTCTGCATCTGAATAGCTGCAATACAACTAAAAAGCTTTTCTGATGTAATATCTTCTGGAAGTTTTGTTAGAAACTGTGCTATATGAATAAAGTCCATCTGTAGGAGAATATCTTCATATAACCGAAGGATTCCTAATCCTGTCCTAAACAAAAATTCTTCTCCATCTCTACAGAAAACATCCCAGACACGACAGGCCAGATCAAGTGGTAATGACTTGCTGTAGAGTGTAAAAATCCTACAAATGAGTCAAAAACAAACAAAAAGGAAGAGTTATAACTTATTTCAGAAAAATGAAAAGACAACTTCCTTTAAACCTCAGTTACATTAGTTCAGAGAAAGCAGATGACAAGTTATTTTATACACTTTTTCTTTTTTTTCTCCCCTTATTTCAATGATCCACAAGTCTCCAGTTCTTGAAGTCAGAACTTGTACTCTGAAACCCATCTCTTTTGTTGCCACAGGAAATCCTCCATTTGAATGCCATCTCCTTTAGAAAGCTCTGGCTAAAGAAGTGACAAATCTCTTCATACTCGAACAGAGTATAATACTCACATAAGAACTTAAGCAACAAAGATCACAGCTGTGTAACTTTACCTTTCCCATTTAAGCCATACAGTTTAACAGCTCTGTTCATCCTTTGTTTACTAAACTGAATCTTAAGCCACAACTAATCTCAATAGAGGGCTGCATCCCACTAATGTGCTAATGATAAATCAATAGCTACATTTCTGTGATACGTTTTCCAATTTTTCACACTAAAATAATAAAAATCTAATAATAATTCTAGATGAAGCTCAACCTTATGCACACAAACAGATACTCTGTTTTTGACAGCACTACCACACTTCAAGGGTGCCTGCACTACTACCTTCCCTTACAGACACAGACAGAGCTTGCTACTCTCTGCTTAAGAACATTCCTTACTTCAAATTGTTCACTGCATTTTCAAGTTTATCCCTTTTCAAACCAAACCTTAAATTTCATCCTCCCTCTGCTTTAAAGTCTCTATTCCTATAGTCATGCTTCCTTCAGTAGCTGACTATGCTCATTTCATCAAGTCCCTTACAATCACAGTACACCACACTACTATGGTGTAGTAGCCTGCTCTCACCTACTTATGTCACACAACTGCAGCAACAAGAAAATTAACACAGAGAACTCCTGTTTGTCTCATTTTTAACTGAATACATCCCTTTTAATAAAGCTTGAAGCCTACCAGAGGAACTGCAGTTACACAAAACAGTTCATCATGACTTCACAAGACCTACTGAATGCCTTTTTTATGCTTTATTTCCAGTGTTGAAAGACCTATAGCAAAATAGAAAGTGTTCCAACAGTTCAAAGGTTAGGTTTTCTATGCTCTATGAACTCACCAGTCTATCAAATATATGTCTGGAGTAAGACTGTATGATTTGAAATGAAGAAACAATTTAGGAAGATTTTCTTCAAAAAATACTTCAAAGGCTGCAAAGTATTTCAGCATCTGTAGGGATAGTAAAGCACATCATAAGCAGTCACCAAAAGAATGTTTGGTTGTAAACCAACACAAAGCCCACCAAGAACTGATGTCAACACAGCACAATGTGACTCCTTAGGCTAAGTAAAATGATCAAATGTTTCTAGAGGAGAAATCAAAACATGAGAATAAGTTTTATGGATTAGTACCTGGTATTCTCAGTTTTGTAATCACAGGCTAAAGTTCTCCATTATTCAATAGGACAAAAGAAAGTCATCAATAAAACAACTATGCTTCAAGTCAAAAGAACGTTAAGGTCCAAAACCAGAAAACTCTGTGCATACCATGCTGTGATCCACACGGAAAAAGGCCAGCTGGCATGGCTTGTTTAGAAGGTTAGCAAAGGCAATGAAAGCATCTGCCTCCTCCAGATTGAGAATGAGCACAGCAGCAATGAAGGACATCCCTTGTACCTTCGAGTGGGAAAAGCATCGGGCAAATAAAGGTGAGTAGGTTCAGTAGATCTTACATCTTTGGAAATGGAAATATTTACAGTTTGCAATTTATCAAGTACTATTGCATAACATTTCCAGATGAACAGAAACAACGTGGATAAATTATTTTTATGCATGCAATCAACTTGATTCCGGCAGTTCAGACACTCTGGGAGGTCTCATGATCACAAGTCCTCAGGACTTGAAATACAAGAAAGTTAAAACCACACAGAGTGAATGCAGAGCTCATGAGAAACAAAACCTGGCCTCAAGTTCATTGTTAAGCTATGGGAAAAGCAGTCATGGGGAAAAACTTCACATATGGGACAGTTTAGACCTAGACAGATACGTTGGAACTGAGACAAAATTCTGTTTCAGAACAGTCAATACATGTCTTTCCACTTGCCAAACCGTAATTTTTCACATATATAAAATTACTTCTAGGTGGTTAGCTGCAATGCAAGTTTACATTTTTCCACCATTACTCTCCCAAAAACACTTTAGCCTGCAATAAGAGTAAAGAGCATGATTCTTGTAGTTAAGTGATGATCTGAATACCCATTATGCTAACAATAATTTTACCAATTTCAATTGCAATCATCTTTATTCCACTGTCTCTAAGCATTCATGCTGCCTGTTCTCATTAAAAAAATGCACACAGTCAGCATGTTAACCACGTAGGGAAAAGAGTATTGATATGCATCAGAAACAGTTGATCAGCTTTCCATTTCTGGGGGATAAACAGGTGTGGAAATAAGATTACATTACATTTACTGCCATATTAACATTAAAAAAAAGTGATAAGAAATATCAAGACTAGCTATATTTCTAACAGAAAAGACAAGACTTATCCACAAAAAATTACGTATTTGCCTTTTGAAACTCCACCCTGGGAACAAGCAGTCTCACAAACAGGGGAGTTTGTAATCTCACTTAAAAAATATGGGAGAGTCTCCAAAAATGAGGTCACAGATGACAGAATTCAGGCCTAAAAACATTTGAACATGAAAAACCGACTAGTTATTTATGCAGAGTCCCAAGCATATCTGATTTAGAGAGGAAGACACACCCTGTGCTAAATAATGCTTTGTTGCATGGATGAGACTTAAAACTTTTCAAGTGTTTTTGAGCCCCAAACCATTAGAGCTTGTGAAATGATACCCCCAGGAAAAAAGACAAAAAAAACCCCTTTTCCTCATTATAGTTCATTATTTAAATGCTTGTGTAAGCTAACACCATTCAGAGGGATGTTAGGTTTAGTTGGTTTGTTCAGGAGTTTTTGACAGTTTTTTAATGGGTTTTTTTTGCTTGTTTTTAAACACAGTAATGTTTGCTGAAAACTGTCTTATCTTCCCTGAACTCAGAGGGGTGATTATTCTGTGTCAGCGAGACACTAAGAAGGAATTTCTGGATTTTAGGACGTGCATAGTGAAGCAGGAGTATCACTATGGAAATGGCAACAGGGGAAGAAAAAGTAAGACAGAACAAGTGAGGTGCTAACTGGAAGTCCACTAACATCTTATGGGTTTTTTTCCTGTGAATACTGTCAGAACTATAATGTCTTATGAACACACCAATTTAAAATTTTCCATGCAATCCAGATACTCAACACTGACATTCAGTACATTTTCAGCTATTTAATTGTCTCTAAAAGCTACCATCATTGTGACTGCTATGAAATAACTGCCAAAGTTTAATTATTTTTTTAAGTGCTTGTAGCATAACATTTAGAACACCTATTTATTCAACATACTTTAATACATGACATCTTAAGCTTATTTGTCATGTTAGAAACATTTTACAGCAAATACTTACATATCCCACATCTGGTCTGTAACATGTATATGCTCCCAAAACACTATGCAGGAGATCATGATAAGGACCACCCTAATAACAGGAGAAGGTAGAAGGAGAAAAGAAATATTTATTTAAAAAAAAATACAGGAAAAGAACAAGCTGATATTTTAAGATGCAAGTGAGCCAGTGAATTGTTGCTTTATTCATATCTAGAGTAATACCATGTTTTAACTCCAAGCATTACCACAAATGCTTTTGAAATGTTAAAAGAAAAGTAACAATAATCCCATGAAATAATTCAGCAGAAATCAGTACATAACAAAAAATGAGGATATTTGGTACAGATCCGAGATTGGACTTTTCAGAGACAATCGATATTTTAATTCTTAGTAACACAAGTTACTGTATAACAATATTGCATGTTATTTTATATACATGTATGCACATATTATAGCTATATAAAAATCATAAAGCCTGAAAAGGTGCACCAGAATGCATCAAGATTTTTGTAGCAGTGAGAGTCCTCTCATTTCTGCCTGTAGTTTCATAATTAATAGGAATTAATAGGAGTTAATTAATTAATAGGAATCTCTTTAATAGGAATCTCACACAATTTTTCAAGGAGAAAAAAAAACCTCATAGTCCATCACTAAGTGTCTCTACTTTATTCTCATTTAAAAACATTTAAGAAGTCCAAACAACTTTTAAAACCTATTCCATATTTGGCCAGTTATGTTTCTTGTTTAACTACTCAGAATTTTAAAGCTGTCATAACTAAAGTTAAAGGCATCTCACCTTCTGGAAAATATACAGGGATGGAAATGTGCGTGATATATCCAACTTAATTAGCTCCAGACTGGCCTCACGATCAGCAACAGATGCACCTGCATCTGCAAGCAAAATCAACACTTATTAAAGCTGATAAATTCTACAAACTACAGAACAAAACTCCTGTAGCCACATAAAGACAAGGAAGGCAGCTTTCATCCAAGAACTTCCAGAAGAAATTCTGCTAGCCCTTGAATTATCTCTGTCTAATCCTCACCATAGGGACAATAAAAACACTAGTGATAATGTGGGAAAAAAGACAGGTAAAAGACTTGGGGAAAAGGCTCCTTCAGAAGGCTTAAATCAGACAAGATTTCCAACTGGAAAGCAAAGATGACAATTTGATGAACAGGCTAAACAGAACCTGCTCTGCTGAAGCTTGGAAAGCAGCATTTCATTCCAGTCTTCCTAAAACTATCATAGCTGGTCTTCCAGACTTTGCTGCCAAAGATTAGTAATAAGCACTGTCAGCTTGATTGCTTTTCAGAGATGAAAATTCTATCACTCTTCAGTTTTCCCTTATTACTCCATTTCCTAGGACATCTGGCACAATTAAAACAGCTCCTTCTCCCTTCATTCCCATCCAGAACTATTACCTCTCAAAAAAACAGATTACCTAAGCTTTCCCCCAAAGACAGCCCACACCCCCCACAACAAAAGAACAAGCAAACCACCACTCCACAGACCAAGGGGCATTGCAAACATGTTTTCCAAGGATAAGCATATTTACAGTCATGTGCACGCAGAATTTTTTACAAATTGTTTGTCTCAAGACAACCTTCAGATGAGTCACAGGGCTATCCCTAAGGAAGACCCAAATAATTTACAGTCAAAGTAGGCAATTAGTCAGGACTGGCTATGGCAAGCACAAACAACTAAAGTAATGGAAAAGACACTATCACAGGGCAGCATTTTAAAAATAATCAGTCAATAGCACAAAGAGTTAACCTTTATAACAAGGACACATCCAACATTAAAAACATCACTGATGCTATTTTTAACAGAAAGAACATCCACAGGAGACAGCAATATGCCAGTGAAAAAACTGCATTCAACAAAAGAGTGCTAACATCCCCACTTAATACATTTGGAAGGAAAGGCCATCTGGGCAGGCAAGGAAATACAAGTGGGATCTGAAATGTGTCATATTTTGTATTTTTCACCTCTCAGTTTCAAAACCAAAAAATAGAGGATAATCTTTTTTCTTTCCCAAAATCATGAAAGGGATACCAACCAAGGAGAACCCATCTAAGAAGAGCTAAGCAAGAGCATGTATAGTAATTGAGTCTCCTGTTTCTTCTTTTTGTATTTCATCTAATATTTTCATGAGAGCTGAGTCTTGGTATTTCAAAGAAAACCTTAATTTGAAAGTAGCACATGCAATATTTTAATCTGTCTTTTATTGATACAGTAAGTTCTGCCAAGCCTCTTGCTCACTGATTTGTTATAAGACAGCAAATGTTTAAGTAGGGAATGACTTTGGGAACTTTTAACAAGTATTCTTAATGCTGAAATTGCAGAGGAACTTTTGAGACTTCCTGGCTTTGTAAAAGTGAATAGGAGGTTGTTGAGCACTCAGGAGATCTCACCTTCTATGTCATTCTCAGTACTTGTCTCACTGAAGCTTTTCCATCGTTCCTTAGCTCTTGACAAGAAGATTTCATAAAGTTCTGCAAGAAAGCAAAACAAAACCAATAACCAAAAAGGAAGTAGTAAGAAAAGCACCTATCCAAGACAAAAACATGCTAAGCATTCTTGGCTTTGATTACTTGGTTTCATCACTGGAGGCAGGAGAAGAGTCTATTAGATGGTTACCACTACACACAGTTTTATTACGTGCACTGTGTACTTTCTGCTGTGACCATGCAAATTATGACAGCGAAATCATGCCTTACATAATTCAGATTTTTATTTTTGTGAATAAAATGCTTACAATTCATCAATCATTAGTTATAAAATAAAGCAATTCCCCTTTTCACCCCCTTAAGAAAGCAAAGCTACAAATTCTCGGTTTTAAACATGAAAATTATTTTCTGGGGGGAAGCACTACCTTAATTCTTAAAATACTAAATGTTTTTGTAAGTGGGTTTTGAACCTTGTTTCCATAATTTCTGAGGCTACGACGTCTAACTGTAAAACACAATTGTTCCTAACTTTGCAAAATACATTTCTTCAAAAAGAAATACACCCTGATTTGTATATTTTTTTATTTTATTTTTTTCTAAATAAAAGTTTACCTTCTTCTTTGAAAATAATCAACTTAATTTAGCATTAACATATGATGTGTTAGGAACATACCAGGAGTGATGTTTAATTCATTTCCCACAGCTAGACTCCAAACCTTCCCACGTACACTTGGGGGCAATCCCTGCCACCACAGCTCTCGAACTCTTCGGGTAGCACGCCTAATATATAGAAACAGGGAGAAAAAAAAAGGCACATATTGCACATCTTGTTTTAGAAAATCACTGGGCAATTTACAAGCAAAATACCATACTGTTTACCAAATCCATATACAAAGATCTCTGTTGATGCTAAAGCCCCATTAAAAACCCCCAAACATTCAGCTCCCAGAAAGCACATTTCATGTTGCTCTGTCATGACCTTACACTATATCATGGCAACAAAAACTGACTTCTTGACAACACAGAAAAGGAAAATAAGGTATGTGGGTCCGCAGTTTCCAGAGGAGAAACAAGCCACGCTTGCCTCATTTATACAGCAGAACTTTACTTACATGCCTTCCCAGTTAGGTAGTATTTCATTGACCCAAATCACCATAGCACTAGCGATATTCTCTTCTTGCTTGAAACGCTCTCTCATTATTTTTTTCCTTTTATGTGCTTCTTTAATTTCTGTTAGGCATAACATGTTAATAATTCTGTATTAGTGTATACAAATTATTAGGTAAATTATTCAGCTACTACCCAAGTATTTTGATGTCTAAAAGATCGAGGGTAAATTACAGTTGCATGTACTATTTCTGTTGATTGCAGGTGTATTTCTCTGGACATTTTTTAATTTAAGCTAAGTTGTTCAAATACAGTGATTTAGCTGCAAAAATCAGGTTAGAAAACTCAGATAATTCTCTTCTGCAGTACACAGGATAACTAATAAGCAAGCACATCATCAGCGCTCTTTTTCCACTCATGATTCTCATACCATATTTTATCTGAGCTTTATTTATTCATTAGACTAATCGGCAATATTTATGGATAATTTTACTATTTAAAAGTGCAATTCTACACCCATTTTAAAACTATTCATATTTTACTGAAGCTTCCACCTAAAAGGATTCTGTATTTTCTTTTCTGGAAACAGGACCTAAAGATCTAAGACAAAGTCACAATGCTGAACAAGAGAACAATGCCCTGCCTTCTGTTAAAAAAAGATCATTTGCAGGTTCCTCTTATCAAAAAGGCTAAAAGAAGGACAGATCAGTGCTCTCCTGACATCACTTAGAACCACTGTGAAATTGCAAGACATTTTCTATTTAAGCATGCATTGGTCACACCAAGAGAGCAAACATGCCCTCCCTGGTAAACAGATATGGCTGACCAGCTTCATCAAGTTTTTACTGAAGCTTTGAGTGTGTAGCAACAGTTAATAAACCAGGGCACACACATGAAAACACCACACATGGCTGAACCTCCAAAGATGCTGTTACAAAAGAACACAGACCACAGATCACAACTTACAAGATACACACCACAAGAGCAGAGTGAAATGCATTGTCAAATGCCGTGGATTTCTTATTGCATCTTTCAAAGTAAGCTGCCATGGATCCATAGATGATCAATCAGTTCAGAAGCTTGTATCTCTGACAATAGCCCAAGTAAAACATGCAGCACAGATTCTCAAAATCGCTTATTCCCTGAATACTAGGCACAAGACTACAAAAGTCCTTTCAACAACTATTCATAGATTGACACAGTACCAGATGCTACAGATCTGTTTTTTAAATTAATTGTGCCTAGTGGGAGTAAGAAGGTTCACACAGGTACAGCTGATTGGAAAATAATACCAAAGTTTTCATCTCTCTTCCCATTGAAATTGATCTGAAATTGTTAAGAAACCAGATCTTTAAGCAGTCAGCTTTATTATACTTTGGCTCTTAGTGGCAACTGCAGCAAAACAGCCTGCAAAAAAAGTCCAAGTATCCAGAAAGTTTCTAGGTGACCACACTACACAAGTACCCTGAAAAAATTAAGTTTTTCCTTAGAAAGTAAATTAAAGGTTAAGTTGCATTCTGAATCTAGGTACATTCATTGTAGCAGAATAACAATTCGATAACTGAATTCTGTTTTAAACTGCGTGCCCCTATGCACCAGAGAATAACCTAGACATTAAACAAGAGGCTCTTTAATGTACCCACTTGCCTACAAGCCAGGATTTCTTTTATTTCTGCAGCAGAGTTGAGAGGAATTACAGTGATTGCTGGCAGTTGACATACCTCTTTTTTTTGCTTCCGCCACCATCTCGTCGTACTCCTGCCGATGACGTAAAGCCTCCTCCACTGACTTGGCAGGAAGATTTCTGAAAACAAGTTGGTCCTGAATTCAATACACACACATGACATTCTGGGCCATTTCAGAACAGGATTAAATTCGGTTTCTCTCCAAGGTGAGCTCTGGGGTTGCCATACTGCCAGTATTCCAGTAACAGCTGTAGAAACCTACTAGATGTTTGCTGCTCCTGTTTTTTAGTTCTCCTGGAGCTTCCCCCAAAGTAAGGTTATTAAATTTGCTGAACACCTGGAATGATGCTCAAGTGAGTGACAAAAGGAAAATGCTGATATATCACACAGTAATTTATTCCAATGCATTTCTGCCCATGTGTATTTTAATCATGTGTTCATATGAAATCTGTGATGATGTATTTTCAATAAAAGGTAAAGGTTTTTATTTGTTGTAGTTAACCCTTTAAAATTCTCACAAAAGAAGGTAAGTTTGCCAAAGGAAGAAAGGATTGATCACAATTAATGTCAGAGCTAAAGCTAAGGAAGCTTGGTGCAGTCTAATAAGTTCACCAGATAAAAATGTGTTTGCTTTTTGGCTGCATCATGATCCCCTAATTGCTAAACACACTTTCTTTTGACCAAGGAGATTCGCTTCAAAGCAAATTAAAACACAGTGTTTGGTCTCAGCCTCTTACCCTATCTCTAGTCTACTTTGGCCCAAAATAAATAAAAAACAGTTTTCTCATTTTAATATTTAATAAGTTTTCTATCTCCTCTCTCATACAAGCAGACAAAATCACTTATTAATATTTTCAATGAAAGTGAGAGCGGAATGCATTTTCAAAGGTTAGACTGTGGCAACACACTACATGGTTGGGATGGCACTCCAATTTGAAACAAGTGTCATTTGTAAAACCATATTTATCCTGGCTTGTGAATTCTAATACTATAAAAGCAAAGAAAAACATCAGCAATCCAGTTATTGCTCATCTTACCCTCTACCATATAGTAAAAGAAATACTGTACTTATGAAAACAAATACTCATAGTAATCTGTAATTCCATTCAGAGTATTTCTGTCTTAGCACAGAATGAGTTTATATACTCCCAGAGAGAATATCCAAAGAAACACTAATATGTTCTATTTTTCCATTTCCTAACTAGAAGTGATTAGAGCAAACATTTAACAGTGCCATCACAAGCTTTTCCATGGTGCAATTTGAAAATGTTGCTCCATTTGTTTTCCTCAAGCTTGTGTTCTTAGTCAGCAGGTCCTTTCTCTTTCCTTCAAATTGCTGAAGACTGTATATCTGAAAACACTGACCAATTTATTACCCATTTTTCATTACTATTCTTATTTGTACTTTAAGTGGGTTTTGTTACATCTTCAGCTGCTGTTTCCCTGCCTTCAGCTGCACTTTTAGGTATTACCTACCCAAAATATTTTTAAGTTTCCAAAATAGGGGAAGGGAAGATAAGGGAGAAGGAAGTGCACACTAAGAAAGCAGTGTGAAGTGCTTTCAAAAAGTGAAGTGTGAAGTGCTTTCTGAAAGTGAAGAAATCAATCAAGAATACTCCTGAAGACTGAGGATGCCCAGAGCATGGTCACAGACAGCTGTGAGACACACTAGATTACAGACTGGTGGCTCCATTACAGTGAGAAAGAATTCCTCATATAGACTGTGATACACTTAAAGGCTCTTCTGGAAGTATTTGTTAGGCTGTTATGTGGGACAGAATAATCCAATGATTCTTTCACATAAGACTTGTAAATTTTAGGTAAAATTCAGTCCTCCAGTTGCACAGCAGAATCATACTTACGCTGGTCGATCCTCCAGAATCAAAGCAGTAGTTGAAAGTGGTTCAAACTCAATATTTTTACGTCTTGCTGATGGGGGTGGAGGTTTATACATTCTTCCTGTCCGTGCTTCATATTCCTAAACAACATTATTGATAAAAATCAAATTTCAACTTTCAGCCTCACTCCAAATTAGTAAGCATGAGATTACTTAATGCATAAATAATTTCATATTAAATATTTTAACATTACTTAAGACAGCAAGTGGCAAACACTACAAGTAGAAACTGCTGATAGCAACAGTGCAGCTTCCCAGGACTGTTAAGTAAAGATGAATGAGAAAGCAGTTTCTTGTATCAATTTAATCTTTGATCTATTCTAGTTCAGTATTTCAACTGAGCATCCCAGGATCAGGTAGTAAAGAAGCCTGCATAATCTACCCAGCCTAGCTAGTGCACAAGTATATTTAAGTAATATATGAGGTTGACAATAAAAAAAACCCACCACTAACAACAAAGACCACTAATCAAGAACATGTGTCTCTTTGCATTTCTTCCTCTTGATTCCAGCCCCCCTTAAGATCCAGTACACCTCACATTCCTGAGGCCTTTAGCAACACCATCACACCCACATTAACCAGAACCACCTACACTACACTCAGTGACAATACACCAATAGTTATCATTACAAGTCTGTTTCATGTAATTTCCTTCCTCTGAGGTTAAAACATGCAATCTACTTAGAAAGAAATATTTAACTGCCTCCAATACACACAAGATTCTGAGGAAGAAAGAATTCTAATCCTTTGACCACAACAGCAACTCAACAAAACAAAAATATGACACAATCCTTAAGAAAAAAGCTAAACAGAGCCAGATAAAAATGTCAAATCTCACATCCCCTTCTTTTTCACCTCTGTAAATAAAAATTTACTGCCCAGTTAATGGAATAATATGCATCAATACCATTCAGCACATTGAAACAAGTATTTTTAACAACTTGACACAGGATCGGTAGAGTTTTGTAATTTACACAAGCACAAGAAAAATCAAAAAAATCAATGCTCGCCATTTGAATGAATGTACATATTCTGAAACCTGAAATTATTTCATTCCACTTAAAAAGAGAAACCACATCAGTACTCCTGTCATGCTGTACACCTCAGGACACTCCAGTGCATTTGTAAATTAGGAATGTATCCTGTGATAACACCCAGAGATCAGCATCCAGGCTGCAGTACAATAGCAATGCCATCCCTCCTGCTCTTGGTAGTAGTTCTGATTTACTTCCACATACTCCTTTGTAACAAGAGTCACCAAATCAAGTTCATTTAGTGGACAGAGATGAGGAAACTCAAACATCAGCAACCTTTTCAACATCTCTACATATCTAACTTGTATGCAAGTTTAAAAAAAAAAAGGAAAAAAAGGATTAAAAAAAGCACTGCAAGATGTACATCAGAAACAAAGCCGCTTTTACATTTTTTAATACAAGCATTACATGTGAACAAGGCTAGTGCTTCCAGCTATCACATGTGCTAAGAACTGATACACTATTTCCAAGGCAACAGAGAAAAAAACCAAGAATTTAAAATTCTTCAACAGAGATTTTCACAAAAGGCAGAACTCATCATCCAACTGTGTTTCTGAAAGTACACATCATGAACAGTTGGGTTTTGTAAAAAGAGATCACATGGGCAGAGAAGGAAAACTAAGTGTTACTAGAAAGAGTCAAAATATAGACCAAAACAGCCTCAGGCTCAAACTGTCATGGCTGCACATTCCCAAATTGAAATACATTCCAAAGTATGAGAACCTTCCAAGGGAAGATGTTTTTTCCTCAAGAAGCCTGTGCTCTAGGAAACTTAATTGAAGATTAGATCCCATTAGATCTGCAGAGAACTTATGCAAATAAAGCATCCATTTTTTTCTGGAATACTTTATATGACTAGATGTAAAGAATCCAATATCCTTCACTGCGCATTTAATGCAGAATCTAAAAAGCCTGAACTGACATAAAACTTCACTTTGAAAGATGTGAGCTAATACTCTCCCATAACAAGGTAAAAATACAATTTAAAGTCAAATGTCTTGTCAAACACTTAACATGCAGTGCATGTGCCAGAAGATAGAACAGTTGACAGCTAAGATTCAGGACTATGTAAAACATGTATATGTAAAAAAAATTATTTTGGAAGTGTCACATGTATAGTTTCACAAGAAGGTTATTTTAAAAAATCTTTATTGCAACATATCATGCATTTATTGAAAATTCCAGAACACTTCCTAATTCCAAAATAAAGAAAAACAAATTTCAGCTTTAATAAAAAGTTATCTTCTTACTAAGCCTGGAACGGCATCCTGTTATCCACTGCCAATAATTAACTCAGCAAGAAGCTAAAGCATGTTTTTCCTGAAAAGCACTGTGACAATATACTTAAAGAGTGCTTCGATATGTGGAGGGACTTGCATTTCTGGTATTTATTCCTGCATAGATATAGATAAGCCTATTAAACTACAGACAGGTAGGTAACTGGGGCTGGGAAAAAGCCTTTTGCTTATAAACTGCATTTGTTTAAGAAGATAAAGATATTTCAAATAGTATCTTCCTAAAACAAAACAACAAAAAACCCCACCCAAAATCAGAAACCCAAAAAACCCCACCCCCTACCACCACAGCAAAGAACACCAAAAAAATGCCCTTGTATTCTAAATAATTTTTTTAAAAAAGTAAATAAACCCACAGAGGTCTTTATTGCTTGCACCTTTTTGTTATCTACATGGAAAACATGCAAGTCTGAAGTTTCATTCATCCTTCTGCTGTAGTACCTTACAGGACATTGAGAGTAATTTTCAATACCTCTAAACAGTACTGGATTGCTCTGTGTAACATACAAGTAACTGCTCATAGCTTCCTCTTCCAATACTTAAGCCAGCGACCTTACAGAAAGGAAAACCAGCTGCATTGCAGCATTCCAGAAGCATTAGTAGACCTGAAGTTGGGTATGCTTGTGGGGATAAAGTATTTAGCCAATTGTGAAACATAGGGATTCAATGTTAGAAGACAAACTTGCATCTACAAAGCCCAAACTATACAGCTGTAAAGGAATAAATACCAACCATAAAATTCAACATGAATCTAGAATTAAGTCTGATCTATTTATGATCCAACAACAAAAGCTGAACTTCTGGGAATGAGTGATAAAAGCCTTTGGTAACAAGGACTATGGAAGTTCTCACAGTACCAATTATACAGACAAAACACCACACATCCAATTATGTTGTAGGTATGCTGGAGGAGAAAGGCATCTGATGTGTAGAAAATTTATGCAACTAAAGAATGCAACACTGAATAAACTTCCCCCATCTTAAGTATTGCCTCTATTTAAAGTAGATGTTAAGGCATACTAATACTCCAGTTAAACATCCTCTGTATGACAGTTTCTTCTAACATGGGTTCTCATCTCTAATGCCAAGTCTGATCCTAAAACAGTTTTTATTCAATCAACCGTGACTTCTGCTGATGAAGCAGAACAGGGATTGCCATATATTGTGCAAAAGGTTTTAAACCTCTCTCCCTTCTACACACACGTGACTGGAGCAGATGGATCTATGAAACATCTATATGATTATCTTCATGATGTTGTACAGCTAACTAGATAAATCATCAGAAAGATTATATGCCTTCATTTGAATCAGGGTTGATCATCCCGGAATAGAAGCGTTAATAGAATCACCTAGGAGTGCATCCATGTAAGAAGAATTTCTGCTAATGAATAATCCTACATCAGCATGCATATTGCCTCCAGGTTAAATGTTAAAAGTGCTGAGCTAGTACTGGCTATAAAGTAATTATAAACAAAGCAGTGTTTATAGCAAGAGTAGATGGCACTTAAAAATCCTGTGAGTCATAAACTAGACATTTTCCCAGAAATAAGAATTCCAGATGCTGTCAGGACAGGCAGAACAGTACATTCTCGCCTAATTTGCAGGTGAAATAGAAAGAACAGATGTATTGATGGAGAAGAAAATACTAATCTTCACACAGTACAAAAGGACAACCAAACAGACACTTAAGAGTTTCTAGGTCAATCTTCCAAAGTTAACGCCATTCACTTTCAATTCTTTGTTTGCTGTATTTTTTCCTCAATTGGATATTTAATAAGGTGCATCAAGTTTCATCTTTTGTTTACAAGAAGTCACCAGCCCTGAGCCCAATAAAGACATACTGAGAGTGGCCAGGCCATGTAATGTGAATCACAGGCATCAGAATCAACCAGCAGTTATATGACTGCTCTGTTTCACAGTTCCACAGAACTAAAAAGCCATCTGTACTATTCGTGTTTAGCACAGAGTGCAGAATTACATTAAAAGTTAACAAAGTAATGGCCATGCACAATTTCAGAAGGATCCCAGTCACACAAATAGATAATATAAAATGGAACAAAAGTTTCAATAGCTACGCATTTCTAGTTTTCCAATTTCACATTGGGAATAGTGATTAAAAGCATCTGGAGTTCTCAAGTGCCACTGCTAATAGCTTGTGTGGCTCAGTGACAGAAAGAAGATTCTAATATATAATTTTTCAAATTTAATAAGGTGTTCAAAAATATTACAAATTAAGCCTTTCAAAAACTTTTACCATTAAGCAATGAGGCACAGCAAACATAGAAAGTAGATTACTGTCAAGCTCTACGATTACCTATTTCTTGCTATCCAAGAACATGCAATATAAACAATAAACAATAATTCTCTATCACTTCAAGTTGTTAGTGAGATTCACATGTGAAACTTGCTTATTTTATTAATGATTTTTAATGAGTTGATGGTTAATGCCATAAAATATTCATGCTACTGTGAAAATGTGATGTTTGTACTATTTTGATGAGTGCTACACAGTCCCATGCATGGCATCAAATACTACTACAAAAAGTATATATTAAATTTCATACCCCTGTGTTTAATAGACTGAGAGCAGATATTGACGCAAGACTGCCAGAACTGTCATCCTAATAAGAAAAACAGAAGCAGAGCCTTAGTGAACAAATAAAGGAAAAGACCATTACAAAATAGCAATATGCAAGCCAAAATTTAAATTCACATGTAGAGTAGTTATCTTGTATGTTTGAAAAAACATAGACGTGTCTGTTCCTCCTCCTTGCCCAGCCCTCAAAATAGACATATATACAAAGACTTCCCACTTGGTCAAGATCTGTACAGACATTGACTGGATTGTTCTTTTGGTTTAATTGATGTTTTATATTTTCAGTAATCAGCCCCTTTGCCCAAAGGGAGATTTTTTCCCATGGTGCTTCTCAGATGTATGACAAAGGCAGTCCCTGATACACCCTGTGCCTCCCTACATACACCACTCACAGACATTAGACTGACTTAACCACAGCCTTGGAAGGAACATGCTGTTAGAAAGGAAAAACCAAACATTGTCCCCTGTCATGTTATCATTGGTATTTCTAAACTGAAAGCTCAAAAAGGGCTATACCTCAGCCTTGCTGGTGATAACAAGGATGTATTTGTAATGCTTTGAGCAACAGTCACTTCCATTATAAATAAGATTCTAAGAACCACTCAAGCAGCAAGGCAACCAGGTATAAAAGCAAGCCCAGCTACAGGAGACCCTGTACAACCAGAGCTCTACACATTCCAAAAGTCAAAGTTGGTTTTATAATGGAAAGATAAGCCAAGCTAAAAGATGGGGTGTAGGGGAGGTGACAAAGCCCACTGCTTTTAAGCCTTGAATTACAGTGCCTGGAAGAAGGAAAATAAGTTTTTTATCATTAATTCAACAGAACACATCTGCAGTGTTCAGAATAATAGAAACCATTTTAAAGGCTTTCTTCTCCTTTGCTTTACTATTTTTCCTTTTCCATACTGAAGTACCATGCCAGCCTTGAAAAGATAAGGTATATATTAAAACAAACCAACAAAAAACCCCACAATCTCACACAGCAGATTTATCACTTGAACCTATCCTTCTGGAATTCGATACAGCCTGCCTAGACGATGATTTTGCTTCCTCAGCACCTCAAGCTCAGCAGCATGTCTGCTTAACCTGCAAATGCTCACTTCTTGGAGAGAAGAAAAAAATCCTACATATAATGCTTGGCTAAAGAAATTCAAAGGCTCAATAGAAGGAGAGGGATCCCACAAAGAGAGAATCCAGAAGACCAAAAAAAAAAAAAAAATCATGTCCCACCAAATCAAAGTAAAATAAGTTCTATCACTTTTATTACCTCAATTTATATTATTTGTTTCCTCCAAATCCAGCAACTTTCAGGAACAGAAATGAGAATACATACCAATGTATGCTTACACTTTCTTTTTCAAGCCTTAGTAAGAGAACAGTTGCTTCAATACTCTTTGTAGTTGCACTTAAAGACTTTCTTTTTTAAAAAAAAAACCAGCAATCAGAAGAATTCACATCAGCAGATTCAATACTTCCATGTTAATTTCAAAACACTGATCCCATCCCCCCATGTAAGGTGCTCCCCTGAAGATGCATTTGTGCCACCAACACAGCACTGACATCATAAGAAGTTCTCCTTAACAGGTTTCCCTTGTCAAAGCAACTTGGGACATCCTGGCAGTAGGAGGAACTGAACCGTATTTTATGGTCTTTGTGCAAAACAAAAAGCATCTGTCACTCTGAGGTTCTATCAGTTTCACTACCATTTTACTGACAAGATAATCACTGAAGAAATCTAAAACACTGGAGAATGTCTATGGTTTACCTCTGGAATAGATATTTTACTGACTAAACATGTGATAATTGAACAATGCGGGACATGTCTTGAGAATCTGAACTGCTACAGCATCTACAAAGAAAACCATCCTGGCCTTCTCACTGCTTCTGGTAGGGCAAATTGTTATTCAGGTGTTATTACAGGTTCCTTGCAAGACCCAACAGCCCCATTTATCACCTGTCCTTGTTTCAAGGCAGTTTATTACCAGTGTATTTCTGCCCTGTATCTGGCAAAGGGGCAGAAGTCTTGCCTTTCTTTTTTCTCCAGCAGTAGTGCAAGGTGAGCCAACATGACCTCTAAATAACAATCTGTTTAAGAACCACTCCTGTAAAAAAGCATTCAACAGCTTCTCTGAGATAGTCAGTCATTGGGTTTGTTTACAAAGACACATACAGATTTTGTAAGCATTAAGAGCTTTATGCACTTTTAAACTCTAACAACCAAGATTGGAGGGAAGAGTTAATATTACAAGCCAAAATGTTTGAGTCATATGAAAACTGATTCAAACCACATCTGTTCCTCTGAAGAGAAGCCTCTGAAAACCCTTGTCCCTGGGAGACCACGGGAATTCTGCCGAATCAATGACTGCAGTTTCTCCATTAGATCTCAGACTGGAGATAACAACATTGGAAATATATTCAAGTGAAGACACGGTTTTTTAGCCCTCAGGTATTTCTTTTATGCAAATATTTCAGAGCCACCTCAACATATTTTCAGAGGTTAGATGTACAACAGTGACCCAGTCAAAGCTAGTACTTAATGGACTGTCAAAGATTAAAACCTTCAATTTTGTACATAAGGTGACAGCTATTGGAAAAGATTACTTCACTTCTGAACAAGCAGTCATTGCTAAAATCACTGCAAGCTTTTAATGGTGTGGCAGATTCAAGTAGAAAAGAAGCTTTTTTCTTTTCTACTTCATTTAAGGCTGCCACTGAGAGAAGCATTATTAAAACTGCTGATAAAGCAAATTTGGTGTACTTTTTGATTTTTTTTTTATTTTGCAATGTGTAATTGCTTATTTTGAATTTATTTTAATTCAGGCATATTAGGAAAAACCCACCACACTGCTTTAAACACGTTAATAAAAAGCATGTGAGCTTGCTTTAATAAAATAAGCTAAACTTAATGACTTGATATTCAGAAAAATTTTTATCATAGATTTAAAGCTCTTTAACTGTACGCACAAAAACTGAAATTGGGCTTGCATTTTTAAACAGAACTTGGACTTTAATCAATACATTCCAAAATGTTATATATCAGCCCACAAGTCTGTTTCTGCTTTAAATGCTTCTGCATTAAAGTATTTCAACAGTCTAATTTAAAACAGATTTCTGTACAAACTGAAAAGAATTTCCCAAACTGATCATTAATGACAACATGCTTCTTATAATAGCTAGTTTTATTAGCTGCAGTTCATGAAAAAAGGCACACGTCCTAAAACCATCAAATGCATTTGACATTTGCAGTCCTGGGGAGTTGTTTTCCCTTTTCAAAAAACACAGTGAAGGAAAAAAGCCCAGAGGAAGGAGATGTCCAGCAAAAGAGTTGGCCTCAATCACATCCTGCTCGGGCAGCTCTAAATCCAAGGAGAGATGAGCGTGCCAGCAGCTGTGAGTGGGGAGATGCAGCTGCCAAGAACTTTCAACCTCTGCCCCAGTTTGAGGGAGCGCATCTCGCCCGAGGCGGCGCAGCTGCACGCACGGTGCCGGCAAACCCCGCCGGCTGCAGCACCACAAAAACATTCATCATCTTCCACACGGGCTGAGAGGCTTGCAAAGAAATTATTTACCATCATGTGCCAAAGGCAGTCTCTGAAGGCACAGCTGGCTGGCATCATCATCTGCAAAACGTCTGAAACAGTATCCCCAATGAAATTTCCAGATTTTCTTGGAGGTTATTCAAGATATTAGAAGCACTACCTGACTTCTCCGGAAGCGAAGTTGTCATATAGCAGTGTCTAGTTGATAGGCAGTGACTGGGAGCCACAAGCATTCATGTAAATGTGATCAGCAATTTACTACATCATCCTTACCATAACAAAAAGAACAAAGGAGGTTTCCTTCAGCCAGGATGGAAAAGGGACACACAAGCCCTATCAGTCTTTTGGCTATACATCTAAAATGATGCAATTTTTCTCCATTTTACTAATAGGAAAGTACTTCATGCTTCATGATATTGCCATAAAACTTTGATGTAAGTATTATCCTTATCCAAAAGACTTCCTCTCCCTATTAATTGCAAAGTTTTTCCTGTTGTGAGTTAATTTTTCTTGCAACAGGGCTTCTTAAGATCTCATCTTTTACACGCAGGATGCTGACTCATAACTGAGTTTCCTTAATCAGGGGTTTATTTGCACTCTCCCAAAGCTGGCCACTGACATCACTAAAGTGAAAGGACCGTGTCCAACCATGAAAAATAATGTTCAGGAATGGCAAGATTTGTGGCCAGTAATAAACTATCATAAACTCCCACACAGGCAGCTTTCCTACCTTCTTGTAGTCTTACACCTAAGGTTCTTTTTACAAAAGCTGGCTAACAAGAAGTGTGGCCATGGTTCTGGCCACAAAGAGCTTAAAAAATTGGGGGGAAAATGCAGGGTTTCTGTTTCAATTCAATATTTGATCCCTCCACTCCAATTTAGAAAGTCAAAGTGCAAGTTTGGAGAGACATTCCACGTACTTTATGAAGTAATCTGACAGATTCACAGAACTGCATGTGAACAAAACACATTAAGCTTTAATCATACTTCTGTCAACTTTTTGGAGGCCTTACATTCTTTTCACTCACATCTCCAGCCTAGTGAGGAATTAGTCTAGACTACAGTCAGCCATTTGAAGATGCTATTCCCCACTGATCTTCAATAACCAAGCATGCCTACATTCATTCTTAGCAAATTCAAACATTTACCAGCTTAGCAAATTCAAACATTTTTCAAAAAAGGAAACCATCAGCTTTTCTTCAAAGGCATATGCACAAGGAGCTATATAGTAAATTTTAAACACACATGCAAGACATTTGATATATGCTAATTATGGAGACATTGGGGTCATTTCTCTATTTCAATTTCCTTAGGTATGTAGCTCTAACTGTGTGTAGAGCACACTGTCCAGCTGGTTCCCCATTTGGTAACCGTATCTTTTAGCTCATGAGGCTTTAGATAAAGACCATGCATGCTTTAGCCAAATAGAAAGCTAAAACTATTAGTTGTTACTGGTACTTTACTCAAGATCATGTAAATCCAACTGTGACTCTAATCTGGAAAACATTATAGCACAAACCACATGACTAGGAACAACTCAATCATGGCTAAAGATAATACACTGTTGTAATACATTTGCTCTTCTGACACTTTGGAGGAGTTAAAAAACATGAACACTACCATTTAAAACAAACAAAATCACTAAGGGAAAACAGAGTAAGAAAGTAGGACTATTTCTTCAGATCATCATCTTCAACAGGTTGCCCAGGAAAGTTGTGGATACCCCATCCCTGAAAGTGTTCAAAGTCAGGTTGAACAGGGCTTTGAGCAACCTGGTCTATTGGAAGGTGTCTGCCCATAGCAGGGAGAGTAGGACCCCTTCCAAACCAAACCATTCTATTATAACATGGTCTCCAGAACAAATATCTTCATTACTAGAAAACAGTAAGCAGATGACAGGTAACAGTGGGCAGATTCTCCATTTCTCAGGATGGAAGAGACATCTGGATTTTACCACAGTATATTTTGCAACAAAGTATCTTGAGCGAGATTAAAACTTTAATTTAAAGAAGATGACATGTTTCAGAATTCTAAGCAATTTGTCACAGGTCACCTATATAGGAAGCCTTCCAGACAAGGATGACAATGGAAAAATGAGCCAGATTGCAGCAAACCATGTTAAATAAGACAAAATTTTATGGGAAATTAATGCAAGTTCTAATGTCTTGACAAAAACCGCTTAAATGCTTTTTGAACATATACCACCTTTTTGTAAGTACTTTTTATTAGTACTGAGATGTAGTGAAGAATGTACAAAATAATCATAAAACTTAAATTCCTTAGTAACTACTATTACTTAAAGCCCCAAAAGAATGTTCTCAGAGCACCCTGTGGTCATATAACACCAATGTGGATACAAGAGCAGAGAAATGCAGTACCTGTGTGTTATTTTTACAATTTTCCTACTTTGAGTTGTGTGATGTTTACTCACCTGCTGAATAATTTTGGAATCTTTTGGAAGGTTTTCCCTGGGTGGGACTTTTCCAAACAACTTCCAACCAGGAGCACTCTGGACAGCAGGTTTGAGTTCCTTTGTCCTTTTAGTGAAGAAGTTTCTGAAAAGAGAGGAAGGATTTTGATTTGTTTGCTATAAGCATATAAACAAAGTATATTATGCCTACTTACATTTCTTCAATTTCTCCACCAGTTTACCACTTGGATGAACTGTAGAGATGCTCAGCAAATGCATACTGCATTCTACTTTCAAATAATTAATTTGAAGTGGAGCATCTTTCATTACAGGTGCTTTGATGCTAATATTTGTACTTAACACTCAACTTCACCTCTAAACTACTTTATGCAATATCAGAGCTTTTATTAGTAATAGCAGGCACTTTCTTATATATAAACAGCACACAGCAGACTCTCAAACTTTTATTTGGGGCTTGCTTTAACTGTTTCTTCCTGACTTATTTGGAGACTGAAATGACAACAGCTGAAAACCACCCTGTAACTTAAGAGATTTTTTTTAAAATGGTGAATTATTACTTCTACCGATCTTCACACCTTCAACTTTCATAGCATGGAGTAGAAAACCAGGCAACAATCACACAGCTTCAGTTAGCACACAACCTTT
This sequence comes from Urocynchramus pylzowi, assembly GCA_013397555.1. NCBI lineage: Eukaryota > Metazoa > Chordata > Aves > Passeriformes > Fringillidae > Urocynchramus > Urocynchramus pylzowi. The sequence goes on along the minus strand of VZRH01001500.1, from coordinate 181,016 downwards.
ATCAGTGCCTAAAGCAATTACACTCAAAGAAGCAGATGACTGCATTGCTCTTCCTTCTTAGAAATCCAACTATCACAAGACGGTGTTAGTGACCACTTGTCAGACACTCAGCTATACTATTTGACTCCAATCACAAGTTCCCACAGAGCATGTTATGTACAAGTGCTTTAAAAATGAAAGAAGTGTATTTATTCTGAATACTCGAAATTTACTCTCCAGAAACTCTTAACACAAAGGGATTAAAAGTTCAGTAGCCTGTAAGGTTATTTCTCAGGAAGCTTACCAGATGACCTCAGAGAACAGAATATGGGAGTACTTTTGTTGGAAGATGTTTTTATAGTGTTAACTAGCTAACTTCACACTCTTCTTCTGGAAAGAGATCCCCAGATTTATTCTTTACTTAATGTATTTGCTGTATTTTAAAATACAATTCCTTTTCAAATTGGAAGCAATCATGTTTGTGCACAGCAAACAGTCTCTTAGCTTTGCTTAGATAAAAGGAGCATGCTTCAACAACCACAATCTGTCTGAAAAGAGCTCAAGGCTCTTAAATTCCAGTGCTGTCAGGTTTTCTGGCCAGGCAGCACAGTTTTACAATTAAGAACTGTTAGTGTTTGTAAGACCTTGTATGGTCTTCAAACACAAGCTATCTCTTTTGTTCCCAGAATGTTTTTAGTTATATGGGAAACAAACAAATGCCTGTCAAAATCCCTTCAGTGCAAGTTTGTGTGAATGAACTCTACAGCCTGTGAGCTTGGATGTAGCTGAGGATCTAGCCACCAGCAAACAGCAAGATGGAGAGATGGAGAAGTAGGTGCTGATAGAGCATGGAAGCCTCCCAAAAACTGATAAGCTCAAGACTGGTGGTCCTGTGGAATCCAGAAAAAATCAAGAAACCCAGAACACCAAGACTCTCTTCACTCCATTTGAGCCCACTGCCACACACTACCATCATCAACAACTTGTCAAAAAAAAAATTTAAAAAACTTCATTCAAGAAAACAGCAGCTGCTATAGGCAGGCAGGGAGTACAGGATTACACACACACACCTGACTGATGAGAACACCAGGAGAGATTTTTGTGGAATGCCCAGATAGAATCTGTTGGTGCCCCAGTACACTGTGCCACTTCTGTGGAGGTCTCCCAGATGTGGCTCCACCCCAATGACTGGGGAAGCATGTTTGGGAATAACTGATTGCATGGTTTGAATAGTCATGTGCCATTAATGGAATTGAGTCATTGCTACTAATAATAGTTTAATTAATGCAAATTGTTCTAGCAAGCATTGGTTGTGATCCACACATCCCACAACTCTGTCCCCATCAGAGAAATTTATAGTATCTTCGTCCATCCCTGTGGAAGCCAAGTTAGCACTCAGAAGCTCCAAGACAGTGGTTTCTGATATACAGCCTGGAAAGGAGGAACAGTGAAAAAGACTAGCCATGGTAGCCATGCCTTTGGAAAAAAACCATCCTCAGTCAACCCCAGGACCGCACACTATTAGTGAAATGAACAGATCCACTCAGTAAGACAAAATAAGTGTGCTTACATAAATAACAAAGGCTCATTTCATAAGGACACTTTTCACAGTGCTTTACATTGTCTTCAGGAGGGAAGGAGGAGCATTCAAAGAGTAAACAACAAAACAAGACAGAAGTTTTCTACAGACAACATGTCACTCTGCACGACCCCACAGCCTTGCCCTTAAACCTGTAACAGCTGTATTTGAACTTCATTAGAGAAGACTTTTTTCCCCAAAAGCAGGTATGCAGCAGGTACATTCTGGAGTATCTTTCCTGACCTCATGGGTAGCAATAACCATCCAGTCTCTGTACATACCATGGAATACCACCAGGGTTACTTGGCAGTTGAAGTCCACTCCTTCTAGCATATGTAGAAGCTGAAAGATGTATTTAATATTGATGGCAATCTGTCACTGTATCAAAGCTGGCTCATTATTAACCAGGTAGCTGGTAGATTTTTAAAAGGAAAAGAGCGTGTAAACATACAGAATTTCTTAATTAATATTTCAATACAAAAGATTTAGGCATGCTCATGGCTTTTACAAGATTTAATTTTTCAGTTTTTTTAAACAAATAAAACATTAAAATAAACCTTCCTTAATATAGTCTGGAAGGAAAGAAGTTTTACTTTTACTGAGCACACATTCAATGAAGTCTGTTTCTTGTGAAGGCTAAAAGATGGTAAAACTATGTATCACATCAGAATAAACAGCACACAGGAATTCTAATCCAAAAGAAATTAATGAGAGATTGCAAATAAACTTTGCTGAAGATGGAAGGACACTTCTTATTACACTGTTTTGGCAACTAACAGTACCACATCTGAGGTGCTCTTGACAGCAGTAAAGCCTTACAAAAGCCTTGTTAAGGAACAGCATCTGTGAATGCTTACAAGTTGCATTCACTGAACTGCAGGAAGTGTACTAGATTTGATGTATTTGTTGCTGCTTAGAATATTCATGAGTCTCACTGATCCCAGGAAGAGTCAACTATTGAAATGGCTGAAAAGTCAATAGCATTTTGGTACAGAATCTCAAAATCCATTTGAAAACCTCAAAATTCCTTAAAAAAGAGCCTACACTTTAGAACTGAACAATTATTTCTGTTGCAAGGACCCATGGGATAGAAGTATTAAATTAGTTCATTGATTTAAGCTCTGGTTTACAAAAGCCCAGGGGAAAGCTGTAAGGGGTTTTTTTTTTCCCTGCTTCTTTTATATAACACATATTAACACCCTCAAATGACACTCCAAAATGTTTCAGTAGGTGCCTAGAAGAGCTCGAAAGCTAAATGAAGTGCCACAGAATGAGAAGTTATTGGCACAGACCAAGACATCTACAGCGAACATGGTTTGGATTACACTAAACAAAAACCTGTGGGCTGTGATCACACAACTGCAGCAGCTGTAATGACAGCTATGACTGTGGTTTTTCCCCTTATTTTTGACAGTTTTACTTCAGTGATTCCTGCCTGTGCCCAGGATAGTCTGTGCACATTTCACTATACTGGTGGTACAGCAATTCAAAACTGTTAACCATTTCTATAGGTGACATTAACACTATGTTCTACTAAGGAAATTGCTTGCTTCCATTCCACTTTTGCTTCCAAAATCACTTTTTTGTTGCTATTTAAGGTTAATTAGTGTAGTCTAAATGCAATTAGAACTAAGTCTCAGAAGGGGATAGCTGGAACTTGATACTTTAGTGAATTTTTTAATTTACTTTGGGGTTTTGACTTCCCCTCCCCTCAAAAAAAATCTCAACACAAAAAACTTCTTTCCAATTTCCAAGTAGCGATAGGTCAAGAGGATGACAGATTTCCAAGATTTAGAGGAAGTTACTGGAAAGTATGAGACAATTACTTCAACCTTGATCTTAAATTTTATCCACAACCAGACTGTGCTGTATTTGCACAACAGCCACTCGAATAAAGCTGAAGTGCTTTGAACAGCAGCAGGCAGGAACAGCTCCAGGGTAGATCCATCTCCAGCACTCTGCCTCTAGGTATAATTGAGTCACCTCTCCACAAGAACAAGAGTCTGACAAGAATCTTTTGTTTGACCAAAAATGTCAAACTAACCTCATTTCAAGCTACACATCATTTTGCTACAGCTCTTTCAACAAAGATAACATATATGGATCTTCCCTTTGTACAACTCCACTGTGTGCCACAAACAACAGGCTGGCAGTGTTGCACTGCCTTGTGCATCCCAGCAACACCTTAAGTAGCTTTCCTTCCCAATCATTAGAACTCCATATAAAGGCTCAGGCTTCACCTATTTCTGATGCTTTTAGCAACCTATAGACAGATTTCAGGTGTAGAGAAGGCTGGAGTTACACCTGAACCTTTTAGGATGAATATCAATATAAAGCATGCTAACAATGAGACTACTTTTCTCTAATTCATTCATCTTGCACTACAAAAAAATGGCAAAATTCAAGTGGTCTCAGAGGAGAGCATAAACCATGTGATCATCATTACTGTTATACATGAGGAAAGTATGCTTCCTTACAGTTCACTTTAATATAAAAACAAATTTTATTTGAAATGCTGTATTAAATAGACAAAAAAAAAATCCAAACAAAACAAAACACACACACCCCAAAAAAACCACCACAAATAAAAAACCAGAAAAAACAACAACCAACCAAAAAAAACCCAAAACAAAACCACTAAACTAAGGGCATCCTTGGCAAACATACATTGTGGCACCAGAAAAACATTTTCTTTCCAAATAATATATGCAGAATTTAGGATTATTTTACCAATAAATTAATGCTGTGTTTATATCTCAATGCTGAAAGGTAAACTACTCTTCTCTGATTTCTCATCTTTACAAAGTAACTTCGAGCTTGCTCAAAATGTTTATCCACTAATTTATAAATAAAATAGCTCCAAAAAGAGACCACAAGTTATACTAGCATAGTAAAAATTACTTTTTTTAGATAAAAAAGCTGTCAAAATATTTTTCTGACTTTTACTTTACACACAACAATCTGGTTTACTGTCATTTTCCATCATCAATCAGTTCTTCTCATTGCATCCATCTTTCAAGAGCTTTGATAACAAGGAAGTTGTTATGCCAAGAAAACAAGATTTGAAAGCCACGAGAACTGACAGAGGAAGTGAGGGCTGATTAGATTTTCCTTTTGATTAAGCACCTAGTACCTGTTAGTAAACACTGCATAAGACAACTGCATCATTTTAAATCCAGGGAAGCAATACACAGATGGAAGGAATCAGCATCCCATCAAGAACATCCTCACTCTATCATACACAGCTTTTCCTCACAGAATCACAAAGGCTTAGAAGAGAAGTCCAGCACAGAAGTAATGCTACAAATGAGCACCAAGTTGGACCAAAAAAAAAAAAAAAAAGTATATTTTCTCTGTGTTTTTAATATAGTTACAAAAATACAGTTAGAAGCCCTGAAGTTAAATTTCTCTGAAATAACATTAAAAATCTACTGATTCCAACAAAACTTCAGTGCGTGTAAAAGGAATAAAGTAACAAAATTCATTAAAAACTGTGTTTGTATTACAAAACAACTGATTTTGCATCTCCACAAAGAACAGACTTCTGCTTGTACATGCCATCTGCTCTTGCTTCACCTCATGCTAATTTCAATAAGCTTCACAGGCATACAAAATAGGTGTATGTTTGAAACTTGTTGAAATTTGAATTAGCTGAAAGACAAACTGATAAGGAAATTACTCATTTACCCAACAATCTTTACCCAAAGAGTTGTATCAGTAAGGAGTTACAAGAGGTATGTTCCAGGAATTGCTAGAGATATATTTTTACAGATAGGAAACACTAAAATAAGTAGTTCTTACTTAAAACCATACTTTCAGAACAAATTCTGGAGACCTCTACAAGCCTTCAGTCCCATATTCTATATGGAATATTCCATAGCCACATACATAACAGGACCTATTACATTCATATTGGCATCTCTTGACCAGGCATAACACACACAAGCTGCTTAAGAATACAGCAGAATTCTTCTCCATACTCGAGTCTTGGTCATTCTGTTATGCTCTCATGTGAAATAATTTGGAAATAACAGCAGACAAAAAAAACCCATTGCTTTACTAAGCAGAATTAGCCCCTCTGCTTTAAACAAGACTGTTCAATAATTTACATGCAGAAACAAAGGTAACTCAACTCTAAGCATAAATAATAAATCAGTGAAAGGAAATAAAACCTTTTTGGTTAGCCACTTATAAAGCCTGCAGAGCAACAGGCATTCTACATTTTTAATTTCAACAGCTTCAAGTGTCAGCCCATTTTGATCCAACACATTTGTGATTGCTCTCAGCACAAGTGTCAAAGTTGTGCCCTATACTGGAAGAGATGTGACCCAACCAATTTTACAGTTTAACATTTTCCACCATTTTGCTACAAGCAGCAGATAGATACAAGATTCTCTTTCAATTTTATTACTCCAACCACAGATTTGTTGCAGGTTTCTAGTTTTAGCACCTTCTAGATGTAAAGATCTCCTCTTTCTCTCTGCACCAAGACAACCCAAAGACTATCCCAAACCACCCTCTCCAAAGGAGCTTCAATGTTTGCAATACTCTAAACCTGCAGTCTTAAACGCTACACAAGCAAGCTTTTGGCATCTCTCTCCTCCCCACCCATCCAACAAAAACAAATAAAATAAGGAAAAAAGTCCTACCCAGAACAACAACCATCTTCAGCAAGACCAAGCTTGTAGTATTTTTTAAAATTAAATATGACGTCTCTATTTATATTAGTGGTCAACTAAAGCTTTGGCTACAATTAGGTATACCTGAAATTTAATGAACTGTCAAGGACTAGCTGCTAAGAATTGAGAAGCTGGGAAGGAGGTGGCTTCTTTGTCCTTGGAGAGGACAAAGATTGACACAACTATCATGGAACCGCACTGATGAGACCAAATTAGATCAACTCCCCTAATCAAGCTCCTAGTGGATACCAGTCCCAAAGTGGCTTTACAAACTCTGCTGGCAGAACAGTTTTACTACAGGTACACAAACACTTGGGAAGTTTTAAGAGTTGGAAGTGTTTAGCAGTACTACAGAACACTTTGTACAGAACACTCACTGATAAACTGTATTTTACCAGACTACATTCTACTCCTAACAAAGAGCTATTGCACAGATCAGCTTTATAGGCAGTTCAAGCATTCAAAAACATATGTAAAAAGCAGACACATAAGTAAGGTAACTGATGGAGTTAAATTTCAGAATGGCTTAATACAAATAAAGGAAAAGAACCAGCCTTTACTTTTCAGAGTGAAGTAGCAAAACAGAGCTTTATGCCAGACTGTTCTATGATTTTCATATTTGATCAGGCAGTTATAAAGCTATTTTGACATGACACCAAACACTATGGTCAATCTTCTCCAATAATGATCAAAGATCACTTATCCGCAGCATTTAAAACAAAGTCTTAGATCACAGCTGTGAGAAGTGGACAATTTTTACCAGCTGACTGCAGATATTCTGTGAACAAGAGCCCTTCCTCCCACAAACCCACATAATGGGGAAGCCCATTTCTCCTCATTGCACAGTAATGTCCTACAATCCCTTCTCTGCATCAGCTCCAAGACCCTCTATACCTTGCAAGTCACTCCAACTCACTAGTCCCACAGAAAACCATCAACATTTTTTCACTCTCCAGCTTAATGAGCTACAGCAGCTCACAGAGGATCATAAACACCAGAGGCAGGGATTAAACATTTCCTTTGTTTCCTGACAATAGAAAATTCTTCAGTCAGCTCACTAAGAGATCTCACAAAGTACAACTTAATTAAACAAAGCACCTGAAATTGTTCTAGATGTGACTCACTTTCAGTTAAGGCAAAACTCACCAGCTTTATCAGGGCAATCACTATACCTATAGTTCAAATGTTTCTATACAATGTATGCTTTCAAAACAAAGGTGATAAAGATTTCCAGCCCTTGACATGGCCTACAAGTCTGTGAACTGGAAGTTCAAACACAAGGCAGAGTTTTATTTTGAAGACTGTCCCAGGGGTGATTGCAACTCAGACCAGCCTGGTTAAGGCTCAGTTAATATTTTTCCTTTCTGGTGCCTGACAAGAGTGCCTGTCAACTACTCGATTGCACAATGTAGCACTACAAGCACTGCAGCACTTTCACAGTCACTCAGTGCATTGGGTTTCAGCTGCAACTAGCAATTCACAATATATTTTGTGTCATTGCTTCAGTGATCAATTGCAGAAATACTACAAAACACAAGAATTAATTTTTGATCTATTACCTGATATGAGAAGGCAGGAGACTGATTTAATTCAGTTTTACCTGATAACTTTTCAAAAAATGAGGAAGAAATTTTCCCATCTACCACTACACTACTTACAGAATTTGAGGAACAGCAAGCAATTTGCAAAACACAGTTTACAACAAGAAAAAGCTAGAATAATAGAATCATTTAGGTTGGAAAAGACCTCTAAGATAATTGAGTCCAACAATTAACCCAGCACTATCAGGATCACCTCTAAACCATGTCCCATCTACACTTGGGTGTCACATCTACATGACTTTTAAACACCTCCAGGCATGGTGACTCAACCACTTCTTTGGGCAGCCTGTTCCAATGCTTGACTAGCCTTTCAGTGATGATGCTTTTCCTGACATCCAACCTAAACCTCCCTTGCCACAACTTGAGGCTGTTTCCTCTCATCCTATCACTCGATATCTGGAAAAAGAAACTGACACCCATGTCACTACAACCTCCCCTCAGGTATTTGTAGAGTAGAGAAGGTCTCCCTTCAGCCTTCTGTTGTCCAGACTAAACCACCCAAGTTCCCTCAGCTACCTAAGGCAGATAGATGCCAACCACACAAATACCTTGGACAGCAAATGGATTGTTTGAGTTTTAAAGCATCTGGCACCTGGCATACAAACTGCTTCCCTGCTGCCCAGCAGCAAGGCAGACAAGATCCTCCAATAATCAATGCATCAGGCTACTGAAGCAACACAGACAGGACAGAGCTCTGCAGGGCGTGAGGTCTGACCACAGCCAAGCTTAGATCGCCTATTCCTACAGCTGACCTTCAGGAAGTTTAGACCAACAAATGTCACAGGCAAGGGGAGCCAACAAGGAAGCTTTTATTATGATACATGATCAAAAGACACTCTTTCACTTACCCAAGAGCACATTAAATAAGAATTCCCAATATAAGAATGGAAACTGAACATAGCTTCTTCTTAATAAAGGAGTACCTTGGAGAAGGGAGAAAAATTGTAGGAAAGTACTCCTGTAGGCTATAGCTATTCTTTTCACTCAGGCCATAAGAAAGCAGGAAAGGAATTCAGAAGAACACCAGTCTGAGTGTTTTCTTTCAGAAGTTCTGAAAGAATAAACTCATCTATGACCATGAAAACTAGTTTTCTACTAATTGAAGTCATAAGTTCACCCACACAACACCCACACTCTTCTTCAGACTGTTACCCCAATATCGAGCCAAAAGCAAAATGCTCTGCAGGTGGCTTGCACAGCTGACTGGTTTCTGACAATACAGAGGCAAATTATCAGTCTCTTTTGCAGGCTCTCCTTGTGTTCAGACTTCATTCAAAAATCTGTTGGATTTTTATGCTGGAGCTCTCTCAGACTCTGAGAGGTTTGACTGAACCTCAGAAACTGGCTGTAGTACTAGAGAGACGAAGCAGAAACCGTGCTTCATTTTCTTAGAAAGCAGTAATAAAAAGATGCACACACAGAGGCTGCAAAGTTTAAAGCAATGCCAACCACCCACTTCAACAAACCTAGTCCCTTCCCAGCTGAACAACAAACAAGATCAATTATTATAAAAAAGGACAGACTTTGTATCATAAACATCTCAGTAGTTCCAAGAAATTGAAGAGAGGAGTAACAATTTTTGTATCCACATGAATGAAATGTGACCAAAACCCCTTAAACTCCTTTTTTATTCTTAAGCAATCAGGACAAAATAACCTAAGGAAAAACTGAACAGCCAAGAGAGAAAAAACATAAAGCTATCATTTTCTTAGAGGCCAGCTGTGATTTAAGTGATCTCCTTTGGTTGTTATTTCCCATGTAAAACATTCTTCTTTTAGTCATAGCCTATTCAGAAGAGAGCTCCCATTCACTTTGTCACACTAGCCTCAATATACTCTGTAAGAAACACTGTGACTCCAAATCAGCAGAAGACACCAATGAATGAAAAGGCCTTCTGCAAAATGAAGGAGAGGGGGAGAAGATGCTTTCAGATTAATTTTAAATGCCTCTGTAGAACACTCCTTAACAAAACAAGCTATGATTCCAACATTTTGCTGCACACAAAACAGCAATTTAAGCTGTTTGGCTTGAAAAAAACCTATACAGACCCATCCCCCTGCCCCACAAAAAAAAAAAAAAATACAGCATCAATTTAATGAGAACTTACCTCATGAAAACTCCTACTAGGATTACAAAACCACTAGTGCAAATATATGTACCAATGCAGAATATAATAGTATCCATTACACTGTTGTCCAAGGAGAGTAGAAAGATTGGTAATAATACTTTAGGCATTACAGATTGATGAAGACTATACATCCAAGATTTTAGAATTCACATCTATTCAGTCAGCTTTTTTTCCTTGAGGGGGTAGCTGGGCAAAGACTTGCTGCAGACATAAGCTGGAGCAACATGGCCTTCTGAAACCTATTCAGAATTAAATCAACATAAAATTCTTCTGCTTCAGCTCCTGAAATTTAACTTTGATTTGCTAGTCAATAGACATCCTAATCAAATTCACAAGATCCATCTAGGTAGATACCCAGGTAGTGCAAAAAGCTGCAAGTGCTGCTTAGTAATAAACTGAAATATAAACTACATAGCTAGAGACATTACTGTGTACTGAGTAGCAATACTCAGTGAACCTCTCTGGAACCCTCCAGTCTCTGCCAAGGACATCTGTAAAGGCAAGAAGATTAGCAGCTTTTGAAGGACTACCTACTCAAGGAACCACAAGGCTCTGTTTACAATGAGGGAGACAAAGATGTGAGCTTCAGTGATTTCTTAGTGCTTTGTGCCTACAAATACTGACTTCTTTCAACTTTCCATCATCTCCTCAAGTGGATATTTTTCAAAACTTCTGGACAACAAACACAATCACTCTGGGCAATGAAGTAAGTATGAGACTAAAGACATTTTCCATAAGAATATGTGTGCCAACTAGCCATACATACTTATAACCCCTTATACCTATTTCTCACAGCACACTCCAAAGACCTACAAGAAGTGGCAGTTATGAATTAATCTCATTGTGAATCTTAGGTGAATACTGGAACACAAGTACTAGGGAAAATGGTGCTCTACTACAAAAAAGCAAATATCACTCTTGTCAACAGTAAGCTTTGAATCCAGGAATGAGAAACTTTGCCAACTACCAGATACCTAAATTTGTCTAGCAAACACACAATTCAGAAAGTACAATATCTACACAAGCTGAAAAGATGCCTGGTACCTACCTACAGAACTATGAAGTAGAACTCATCTTCAGAAGAGGTTTAGAATCGAGTCTATCTCAGCCGTGGATTACTTGCTACTGCTGCTTGACCCTTTTGGTTTACTGTTTTGCTCTGTCCCCCAAAGCAGCACATTCAGAGCCTACTGTAGCCAAGGTAATAATCTTGGCTTTAATTCAACTGTCCATGCAATGTTCCTGCTCACTGAACCATTCTGCATCCAACAGCGATCCAGCAACCCAAGAACAGAGCATTGCTCTTGTAAGCTGCTATGTAAGACCACAAACCATAAGAACAATGCCTGTATGTGACTGCATTATGAATCATATGCAGGACTACAAAGCAGTGACAGGTGACCTCCAAGAAGCCATTTATCACTCTGGCCAAAACAGTAGCACAGTGGGCACAAGGGACCATAGCTGTGCAGTTTTCCTTGCCACGACACTCTGCTCCACATACTGATCTACTTGTGGCATCCCACTTCACTTGTGGAGAGAAACAAGATGTAGAGCAAAACCAATTATTTTTCAATTAGAAGTTGTCAGTATTGATTTGACAGGCTTAATGATTTGGCACAAATAAAACTTAAGATCCCAGAGCCATATATCATACCTAATACTTACCTGAAAAAAAAGTAATAGTCACCAATGCACACTTTCCCAGGATCTTAAAGTAATTATTAATGACAATCTCAAGGGCACAGCCACTCTCCCTGTCACAGAGTTTGGATAAGATGCATCTGAGGACAGCTGCTTGCTTTTTCCCCCACCTCACCTCATCAGTTTTCTCTCTGGTTCAGTGAATGAAGACAGACAATTAACATGGATTATTTCAAAGAACTATGAAGCAGGTCAGTCTGATAACTGAAGAGCTGGGAACAAGCTGTAACAGCTGGAAACAGCAGCCTCCTAACCCAGATCTGTCTGATCAAACTGTTCGGTCATGGCAATTATAAGAATAAAGCTGAAGGCAGCAGGACTTCCCCCTTGCCTTCTCTTTTTCAAGTATCTGCAAGAAATGTCCAGCTCTTAGAATAACTTCCATATAATCATGGCTATTAGAAAAACACACAATGGGAAATATCAAATTTTAGACAGTTTGCAAACTCAACAAAGAGCATTACAAGCACAAAACAGCCTACATAAGATACTCCAGGTTGCTGGGCTACCTGTGTAGCACATCCAGTACCTTTTGGTTTTGTTTTTTTTTTTTACATTGTGGGAGCAGCTACACACTCTGACAAAACACAAATGAGCTGCTCTCTCTCAGGTACACAGCCACTCAGTACAACTCAAACTCTGAGGAGCAACATCATTTATGAGCCTGCGCACATTCAAAAATACAAGCAACCTTCTCCTGAGAACTTCACAAGGAAGTAGAGTTGCTACAAACATTCAAACACAGGACAATTTTCTATACCATTCCAGTTCTCTTTATTGACATCCTCTTTTTAAGAACTACAGGATAACCCACTTACACTGGCAACTGTCAGCTTTGGATGAATCTGGACAGTTTAAAATAAAAGTGAGCAGTCTAAGCTTTTGAAATATTGGTTCAGAAGAAAAGAACTAACTAGTGAAAAGGTTATAAAAGCTTTATTACCACTTTTCATAATGGATATTACCCACTCTAGTATTTATGTATCTAGAGACAAATCTATTAAGCAAGACAAGTTTGAATTTGCTTTTAAAGAAAAGCACTGGAATTTTTCATTAGACAATCTCATTTTGGCTGATGAAATTAAATCAGCTGTAACTAAGGCTCTTTTATGAACGCATAGGCAGAACTGAAGGTAGCCACTATTGCTCACCAGGCCAAATGCACCAGAGGCACAGCAGCTGGGCCAGTCAGGCACTGTGAAATAGGATTTCCTGAGAGCCACTCTTCCAATGAGGTGTCTGTACTATAGCTTTTGTCAGGATAGAAGCAATTACACTTTTTCATATATCACCCAAGCTTTTATTAACACCAGCAAATATCAATGTATATTGAAAATTTCTGCTTCACACCAAGTTCATACTTTTCTATTGTCCTGGTTTTATCTGGGATAGAGGTAATTTCTTCCCAGTAGCTGGTACAGAGCTCTGTTTTGGATTCAGTACTGGAACAATGTTGATAACACACTGATGTTTTGTTTGTTGCTAAGTTGTGCTTATCCTAAGTCAGGGACTTTGTGTCTCATGCTCTGCCAGTGAGGAAGTACACAAAAAGCTGAGAGGGAGTATAGCCGGGACAGGTGATCCAAACTGGCCAAAAGGATTCCACTCTATAAAACCTAATGCCCAGAACATAAACTGGGAGAGTTACCCAGAAGAGGCTGATCAGTGTGGGGGGAAAGGGTCTGGCATTAATCAATGGCTGGTGAGCAATTCTGTTGCGCATCACTTGGGGTTTTTTTGGGGTTTTTTTTAATATTATTATTAGTAGTATTATATTTTACTTTGTTTAAATTACCATGTTTTCTTATCTCGACCTACAAGTTTTACTTTTGATTCTCCTTCCCATTCCACTGGGGCCAGGGGTGAAGGGGGTGGAAAACAAGAAGCTGTGTAGGGCTTAGTTGCCACCTGGGGTTAAACCACAGCATCTATGAGGAAAATGCTCCAGAATTTCAATCAATTATTGACTTGGGGCAAAAAGCAACAATACAAATGTTACTGCTTGATGTGTTCAAGTAGTGAGGCAAAAGGAAGGCAATATCACAGAATATTCTGACTTGGAAGGGACCCACAAGGATCATTGAGTCCAACTCTTTAAGTGAATGGCCCTGACAGGGGCTGAACTCACAACCTTGGCCTTATTAGCACCATTCTCCAACCAACCGAGCTACTCTCATACAATATACTGCAGGCCACATAACATGAGGGAAAAGAAAAAAAGCATGTGAGGGAAGAACACTAATATGGAATAGTAGGACATCTCTCAGTCCACCCCTGAAAAAAAGTGGGTGCACCAAACTTATTCTTCAACTGCTACTATCCTTATCCTCAAGAATCCATCTCCCCCTTTCCTGAGAGTTGGCAGAGGGAGGCCATTTCTCAATTTGGGATCCCACTTTGAGATCAAACCTCTCCCATCTCAAATCTTCAGTTAATAGATTAATCTTATGCTGTCATCTTAAAACACTTAGAGACCTACTGTCCTATCAGAGTGACTTGAAGAGCAACTATAACCCCTCAGTTTGGGAGACTTAAAACTGCTGTAAATTAAATTCCTCACTTCACACATAATAAAGGTAATATAGAGTGTGCTATAAATTATTATAGTCCAGCTGCACCTCCTGTGTAGCATGCTATAGAGTGAGTAATGTGACAGAGATCCTAAGCGACAAAGCTGGATGTCCCACAGCTTTTGGTTTCGTGCTAGAAACTCAACTAACAGAAGTCATTCAAGCACAAAGCATAGTCCTTGAAATTTTCAACAACACACTTACAACTAAATAAATCAACTCTATCTACACCGTCAACAAGTAGTAAATGCTTTGTAACACTTGGCAATTTCCACGGCGATTTGAAAGGTGTTTCCAACACCAACAACTTTCACTTTTTTCTCCAAGAGCTTTAATGAGTACCACTGTGATGGTTCAGACAGCGATATGCCCTGGTACAGGAAGCAAATTCCAGTTTGAAGTCCATGTAGTTCGTAGTAGTAAAAGGGCCTTGATCATCTTACCGTCACGTCCAAAGCCTCTATCCTGCCCTAAAAGCATCTGCTTGCTAGCCAAAGAGCCCGTCACGGTCGGAATCGCTCTCCATGCGACCCGCAGCGGGACCCTGCTGACCCAGAGGCGCTCCTGCACGCAGCCCACGGCCGCCCGTCACCCGGCCGGCACACCCGCATCCCCCTCGCCCCAGGCTGTACCGGGGACGGCCTCATCGGGCCCGCAGCCGCCTCCTTTACCTGGTGAAGAACTCGGCGAAGGTGCTGCCGGCGCCGGTGATGCCCGCCCGGTGCCGGGCCCTCTCCGCGGGCTCCTGCGGCGGCGGGGCCGGCTCGGCGGGCGCGGTCCCTCCGTGGGGCAGGTGCTCCGGGGCGCT
>VZRH01001500.1:139619-154628 GCA_013397555.1 Urocynchramus pylzowi | reverse complement strand
AGCGGGGCCGGACCCTTGCGCCGGGGCAGCGACCCCGATGGGGAGCGCGGCGCTGGGGGGCGGCCCGTGGGTGCTGCGGGCACTCACCGGGTGCCTGCTGGGCGCCCTGGTGCTGAGCACGCTGCTGGGCAACGCGCTTGTGTGCCTCGCCATCCTGCGCTTCCGCCACCTCCGGAGCAAGGTCACCAACTGGTTCGTGCTGTCACTGGCCATCTCGGACCTCTGCGTGGCCCTTTTGGTGATGCCCTGGAAGGCGGTCACTGAGGTGGCTGGAGGCTCCTGGCTCTTTGGCAGCCACTTCTGTGACACCTGGGTGGCCTTTGACATTATGTGCTCCACCGCCTCCATCCTCCACCTCTGCGTTATCAGCCTGGACCGGTACTGGGCCATCGCCAGCCCCTTTCGCTATGAGCGCAGGATGACACAGCGCCTTGCTTGTGCCATGATAGCCGTGGCCTGGGCTCTCTCCATCCTCATCTCCTTCATCCCCGTGCAGCTACACTGGCATAAAGCCAAGGACAGTAGAGACCCAGGCTCCCGGCTACCTGGGACACCCCGCTGTGATGTCAGGTTGAACCGCACTTACGCCATCACCTCCTCCCTTATCAGCTTCTACATCCCCGTGGCCATAATGATCATCACCTATACCAGGATCTACAGAATTGCCCAGGCCCAGATCCGCCGCATCTCCGCCCTGGAGAGAGCGGGGGGGCAGTGGCCAGCCCCTGGCAAGGAGCCCACCTCCTCTTTGCGGAGCTCCTTGCACAAGGAGACCAGGGTGCTGCAGACCCTTTCTATCATAATGGGAGTCTTTGTTTGCTGCTGGCTGCCCTTCTTCCTGCTGAACTGCCTGCTGCCTTTCTGCCAGCCCAGCCTCGAGGAGGACCCTGAAGGACAGTCACTCTGTATTGGCCAAACCACCTTCAACGTCTTCGTGTGGTTTGGCTGGGCCAACTCTTCAGTGAATCCAGTCATCTATGCTTTCAATGCAGATTTCAGGAGGGCTTTCAGAAATCTCTTGGGCTGCTGGTGCTGCTGCTGTGGCACACCCGAATCCCCAGTGGAGAGGGTCAATTTCAGCAATGAGCTGGTTTCCTATCACCATGACACCACCTGCCAGAAGGAAGGAGCTGTCCCGTCGTCAGTGCCTCCTGCTGCCACCACTGCCTGGGTGCAGCCCGTGCCCCATGCCATAAACCTCCAGGGGGAGCACAGCAGTGAGGAGATGTCTGTGGAGAAGAGGGTTATGACTGCTCAGACACAGACTGCCCTTGGCAGCAGCCCTAGCAGCGGTCAAGTGCCAGCTACTTTGCAACTGGATTTCAAGGCAAAGCCACCCCTGCAAACTGCTGCCCCCTGTACAGGACTTGGTCAGTGTGAGGGACCCCATTGCCTTGTCTCAGAGGGATGAGGGATTAAACACTTCTCACACACACAGCCACCACACAGGGAGAGTTCTCCCTGTCTCCATGTAAGTTCTCCAGCAACAAAAGTCCCATGCCAGAGGGATGGGAAAACACTGCTCTTATCACAGAAGGGTGATAGGCAAATGGAGTCTATTCCAAAGGCACATAGCAGCCACACATTGACCCCTTCCCATGGCCACCTTCACCCCTTACTCTCACAGTCATTAGACATCTCCCATGCATTTGTTCACCCCCATTCTACAGTCAAATTTGGGGTATATATTAAGAACAGTGAGATAATTAGATCAAAGTAAGAAAACCTCATAGTTCAGGCAGCCAATCCCTCCAGAAAGTAGAAATATAGTATGATCCACAAAATAAAGAGTGGCCAGGTCATCTCTGTCAACCCATTTCACTACTTGTAAATATGAAGATCAACAAAAGGCAGAGCAAATAGGCATTGGATGCCTTGCAGGAGAGAGAATACTGGGAAAACTATGATTGTCTCTAACTGTGTGGAAGGGTTCAGCAGACATTAAGGCAATACTGTGGCATCTCATTGCCCTCTGTTTCTCTGTCCACTACTTAAAGGTTCTGCTGCTGACCATTTAATACTGTTCTCCACTCACCACCATCCTTACCCCATTTTTTCTGCCCCCCACCTATGATGGATTTGCTTTGATTTATCTCAGGAAGATGATGAAGATGCAACTGTCCAGAAAGAGACATAAAGAATGCTTACACTGCAAGAGCTTTCTTGGGCATTGTCTCATACGTGGTACAAATTATACTTTTCAGAACAGTGATCTGTGCTGAAAGGACAGCAGCAGAAAAGAGACTCTCCTCCCAGTGATTTTAAACCATGTGTAGTTCTTAAATCCCTGTATGCATTTTCCCCATTATTAGTTCTTATGGGAAAATATGGTCTTGCTATCCTGCTCTTTTCAGGAATGTGTCCTTGGGGAATACTTGGGTGTGGCTGTAATCTGTTCTTCATGGGCTACACTGGCAGGACAAGAGGTACTGGGCTGTAAGGAAGACCAAGGCAAGAATTTGTAAAAGCTTTCTAAGAATAAGGTTAATTAAGCACTGGAATAGATTGCCAAGGTAAATTATGACATCTCTCTCAGTAAAATGACTGTAAGCTTCTGTCAGATATGACAGTGACAATGTTGATCCTGTCTGGGGGCAGAGGCACAGAGTAATGGTCTCTTGAGATCATCTCTAGTCCTGCTTCACTATTACAATATGTCTCCTTAAGGAGCATTGAGCTTTAGATGTTTGGCTGTGGGTTTTTTTGCATGCAACTATCCTTAGATATTTTCTTGAAGGCAAAAAAGATACAGATAAGAACTTTGAGATGCCACTGGTATACTTCCTTTCCTTTAGTGATTATCCATGTTTCTGAGCATTTAACAGCTACCATTCAGCATGCCTAGTGCCTCCTCTGGAGAGCAACCCTGAAATAAACCTGGTGTTGCCTTAAAAAAGATACAAGGTTTTTTTTTTGTTTTGATTCCCATTGATTAATTTCTAGGTGATCATATATTAACTGTACATGGATTCAGATGTTAAAGATTCAATTTGTATTTTCCTCAAGACATTTATTTCTTCTTACACAAACCAGAAAAACATAAGAATGTCAGTGTCTAACACCTTAAAAAAAACCCAAAAAACCAACCAACCAAATTTATATCTTCAAGCTCTAAGAGACATCTCATCCCATCCTCTCCACACTAAAATCCATCCTGGAGAGATACTGATAAACCTGTCAAGATACTGCCCTGAAGTGTGGCTTCCCAGCTGCCTGCTACCCTTCTGCTCCTGTTGCATGAGCTTCAGCTGGCTCCATCCCTCAGAGAGTGAACTGTCCCTGCCCACACACCTTCCAGCTCATGGGCAGGCACTCCTCTGGCAGCTGAGGCCACACATGAAATTATTATGCACAGGAGATAATTTTTTTTTTTAGTATGTGTACAGTCTTATTATTAGTGATAAAAGATGTTAATTAAGGGAAGAGAAAGATTTACCTTCTCCCAAGGTTTGCCCTGCTATGGGAGTTGTCTCACCCAGGAATTAGGCTGGATTTACTATTTAGAGTGGTGATGAAAATGGTGAAGGGCAGAGTGGGTAGCAGAAATTAAGCAACGGATATATTTGAATAATGTTTTCTCTTAAGAACAATCAAAAATGCATGGTAGCTTCAATCTATGAAACAACATTTGTGTTAAGAATGGAAAAAGCTATTTGTGTCCGTGCTTGTGGTCATAGTTTAAGTATGCTTTGTTAACAGATTGTACCTGCAAATCAATGTACCTTTTCCTGAAGAAAAATTCCTGGTCTTTACTGCAGCTTTTAAAAGTGACAACCTGGAATTGTTTTTTGTAAGTGATGTTGGAAATAACTGTTTGTAGCTAACTGCTAATGGTTATTACTGATGTGCAGATGACACACATTGCAGTAGTTTACAGTTGTAAGTTCTGCTGCAGTAAGTGCAGTGTAATGATCCAGACTGCAATAAATTTCAGAAATTGCATATTATAAACTCTTTAGTCTCATTTTCAGTAGCATATTACTAAGGGTACTTCATATGAAACTACATCACATAGCTATTCAGACTACATCTGCTCTTGCTGATTTAATAACATATAAATATTGACACTCTATGTAGTTTTATTTTCCTAGACTGGGAAGCATTCTACAGATCACCCACTTCTGTGAATAGTAAATGAGCAAGACTTATTTTTCCTAATATTTTATTGCAATGATTAACTGATTTCTGACTGACATTTTTCTCATGACAGGGCAAGCTCCTGTGTTAGATTACACAAGATTCAATTAATATTTTTAGGTTCAAGTGTGATAAGAGATGTTAAAATTATTACAATAAGCCAAGGTTTACTTCAGCAGAAATTCAGAGGCAAAATTATTTCCTATTTACACTACTACAGCAACTCAAAAGAAGTATCTGTCAAAGCAAAAACTTGGCAGGGCTTTGTTACCTATTTCTGGGTCACAACTGTCTTGGTTTGGCAGGGCAAAATAAATCACAAACAGTAAAAGTATTTTTTTAGGGAGATCTATGTCTATTACTCAAACACACTTTTTATAACTCAGATTACCAAATCCACATATCTACTTACCACAGTGTGTGTGAGATATTTCCCTGACTAAAAGCAGCTCATTTCCATGCCTAATAGTGCTACATTTACAGTACCATTAACATCACAGTGACCTAAAAATAGCTTCTAAATAGCCCTGGTGTCAAAACAGTGCAACCTCACAGATACCTTATCAAAACACTCTTATTAGCCAGTGCCTAAATGTCTGAATCAAAACACAGTTCAGTGCAGCAAGGTACAAGTGGTGGGGTTTACAATGTATACCAAATGCCTCTCCTGTTCAAATAATTCCCACTGTCTTTCCTTCTGTCAGTCTACAAAGTTCTCAACCACCTGCAGGTCTTGGGTTTTTATTATATAATTGAGATAAATACAAAATTCTTGTGGTCATATAAAAGCTCAAGTAGTGGAGTTTATAGTTATGTCAACTTTAGCAAATGAAGTATCCAGTGGAAATATCAATGTAAGGAAAACGAGATCATACCTCCATTGTATGTATCACACCTCCATTTTTTTCCTTATCCCTCTGATTAGCATCAGATGCCTCAACATTTCAGTTAAACTTTCTGTGAGAAACAGCTGACCTAGGTTGCAGAAAGAGAAACCTCTTACACAACTCAGTTGTCAGAAGCATCTGTTGCTGCTTTGCTGTTGCCAAATTCATGCCTCTTGTGGTGGATTTCAGATGAGGCACCTACGCACACCATATTGAGCACATTTCAATCACTTGAATATCAGTAAAAAATATTTTGTGAGAAAGTCTTTATTCTTCATCAACTGTTTTATCCCCTTAACTTGGGAGGCTGAAGTGTCTTTCTGGATATTAACCACTATCAGTCCTGTCCCCCTGGGCTCCATGTACCTGAGTGGTTTCATCACCATGGTTACAGACTCCCACCACATCATTTTATCTCATTGAAATAGTTTGACTCACTTTCCTGAAACCTCTTGCCCTTCCCCCTGTAAAGAGTCACACAGTAGGATGCACCCCCTGGGCACGGGCTATTCCTCAGATTTCTGGTTCTTTTAAGAACCAATTTTCATTTACACCAAAGAAAGGCACCAAGATGTTAAAGGCCTGACTTTTTTTTCCTAGCATATTTGGCTTGAAAAAACTTACTGTAGCTCTGATCTGGTTGTTATTCCTTCCCAGTCCCTACTTGTGTCTAATCATTGAAGACATTTTAGAAAACCCAGGGCTTATGAATGAGTTTCACATTTTTCTTAAGTTCTGTAGCTACATGATAGGAAAACTGCCAAGTGGTGGAACTACTGACAGCAGTAAGTGAAGTTTGGACTGGTAGCCAAGATTTTCCACGTGTGCATAGTACAAAATGCTAGGGAAGATGCTAGGAAAAATGTAGGTTTATCTTCATCAACAAGAGGAGAATTTCATCTTGAAACAGTTTTAGTTTACTTTAGGTACTGAGAAGACATTTTTAAAATTGCAGAAACTGTTGCTGGGTTCCCTTTTTTCTTTAAAGAAAATTTTCATAGAGCTTCCTGCAGTTCAACATTTTAATAGATTTTTAGCTAATTAAATTCATCTTTGCTCCCACCCTCAGTGAGAACACATCCCTTTATTTTACTCTTTTCATATTTAAATCTGAACTGGCTGGCTGGAGTCTATATACACTCTTTCATGGGCTCACATCTTGTGATGACTTTTGCGTGAAATGTGAGCAAGTTGTCTGAGCTTCTATTACAGTCAGGGGAAATCTAGGCCAAAGAGCCAAACGTGTCTAGAGCAATTTCCTGACTCAAGTGAAGATACCTTCTTCAGAGTGAGAGGAAAAACTGGCTAGACTGACTAGCTGATGGGGAAAAAAGCCAGGGATGCAGGATAGAGAAAGGGAGTAACAGGATCCAATGGGCAAACAAACTAGCTGTAATTTTTTGCTGTTGGTAACAAAGCTGAACCAGTTAGAGATTTTAAATAAATGAATGCATAAAATAAAACATAGTATAGCCTATTTACTAATGCCTAAGTCAATAACATAATCATCAGAGATAACATCATGACAAATGTTCTTTGTACACACTTGCTAACAGAAGGAGAGAAATACATAAAAGAGCTGAGATTCAAGAGATGAAACTGGAAATTAGGCATTGCCTCTTATGCCTTGGATTATAGCAGAATATTAGTACTGCCAAACCACATTGTGACAATAAATTAATGGATAATGGTGATTAACAGCGCTAATTTTCACTCTAAGAATGTTTATCCTGTAGTACCAGTGCATCCAAGCTATGAATTACAGTTTCACCAGATTGATACTTCCTTGGTGTGCTACCAGCCTACAGTTTTTAAGCTCTTCAATGGTTTGAAAGCCCCAAACACCTGCTACCATCACAGACAACACACAGAGCAGCTGTTCCTGGGAACAACAGGGCTTTGGGGACTCAGGCTTCTTTCAAAAAGGGGTTGGATTTTCACCGTGCTGCCGACAGCTATGCTACTGAAGAAGTACAAAGTAGTCTGAAAGATGTTTGTAGTGGAAGCCATTTTCTTGAAGAGTGTTAAAAAGTTACTGTGATGATCCTTAGAGGCATCACCTCAGCACAGATGGGACAGGGGAATAGAGACGCAACATAATGCCTTTTGTGCTGAGCTGATATCTGACAGTGCAAACTGATTTTATTTGCAGCACAGGTCGCTGCACTCACTACTACCATCACTTTTGGTACCAGATAATGCACAGCAGTTGCTTATCTGAATATGCACTACATTTTTAATTTTTTTTTTTAATAGAAGCAGCATTTTATTTTGCTTCTGAATAACCCCCTTTGTGAATTTAAGCCTAACTTTCAGTGACAGGCAAGCTAGACAGGCACAAAATTTGAATTGTAAATCCTTTGTTGAGCTTCTACTGTTGTTCATTATGCCATACTTTATAAATCTGAAACGTGTAATTTTAAGGTGGCACAAGCTGAGCTTAAACAATGCCTCAAGTCATATGCTTCCAAATATATATTCTGTCTTTAAGTGTTGCTACAACATTCCTGCTCCCCTGCAGTCCAGTCATGAGAGTCATTCCTGGGAAACACACTGACATAAGATGAAGGAAATCTATATCCAATAAAAAAACCCCCAAACCCTTGGATGTAGAATAGTAGTACAGGGTAAAATTTTCCCATCATTTAATGCCATTGATTATTGACACTAATGTTTCTGCATTACTTAAAAAGGTCGTAATTTCCTTTCAAGAAATGCTCATTGCTGTCTCTGAGCCTCAGCTATAAGAGTGTTTCCAATGAAACAGGCAGTTTTTAGCCTCATATGCTGACTTACACAATAGGACTTTGGAGGCACAAGACCCATCACTCTTGGCAAGGGTGTCACGTGTGGTAAGAAAGGAGAAAAGCCCTGCATGGCATATTGCTCCAGGAACAAAGGCTCTATAACATCAGTCTAGTGATACAGATTACCATGGAAAATACAGGAACTTCAGCACCCCCAAGGGGCTCACTGGGGAGAACTGGATGTGTTGGCAGAAGGAGTCATTGTGATTTTGGTAGCCCTTGGGCTGAGCATCTAACATCAAGCATGCAATCTTGTACCACAAAACAGATTTTCCCTAAATTTCAGTCTGCCTGCATGCAATCCCACTGCTCTATTGTGCCTGCTACCTGCATCTTCCAAGCACTAGAAGCAGCTCCCTCCCTGCAAGACACTGTGGTGTTTGCCATGTTTCTGTTACTGCCTGATCCCATAATTCTAAAGGTCTCATCATTATGCTCTTCTAATCAGTCAGGTATTGAAAAATTATTTTCCATTTCTAATTGAGCCTTTTAGGCCCAGAGAGACCAGGATGCAGAAAGGAGAAAGCAACTTTAACTGCCTACCAAAAGAAAAGACACAAACCTGACCATGTTGGATGTGGAAACTCAGTGGCCTGTGTAGGGACAAGGCAAATGCAAAGGAGCAAGAATATGATAGACAACTGCCTTAAGTAATTTTTACTTTCTTACATTCTTAGGTCTTCTTTTTTTGGGTGTTTTTCTTTGATGTTTCTTTGTTATTGTGTATGGTTTCTCTATTTATTTGGTATTTATGCAGAGTATAGTTCTACTTAAGAAACATAATACATCAAACTCATTTGAATTTTGTAATACAAGAGCCACCAATCATATGCTGACAGAGTATAGAAAGGCTTGCATAGCTTGTGTGTTTCTGCTCCATAAAAATCACAATAATTTATAGGACAGGGCCAACTTCATTGTTTGCTTGTATCTAATACACCAGCATTCTCCCCACTATTTTGGAACTTCAGATAAAACCACAATGCAAAAATAAACATAATCCATAAAAAAATGGGGTTTCCCTTTTAGGTACATGACATCTTTAACAATTATCTCTTTTGACATTTACTTTTTGCTGTATTAGTCTACATATCAGCTCACACCGTGGAAAACCTATCTCCAACCTTCAGCAGGTGGCAAAAGAATTCAGTCCACACAAACTGACTTTCTAGGCTAGTTAAATGTCTGAACCTCCTCCAGTTTCAGGAGAGGTATTTTACCATGGAGATACACAGAAAGCACTATGCATATTGCATTTTTATCAATTACAAAAAATTGACTATTTCTATTATCATTTATGAAATTAAATTAAACATACCAGGACGGTTTATTGTTATAAGTTTTATAAATTTGCCATTTAGGTTTTCTGAATTTTAACTGGAATCTAGTAGTTCAGACCTTTTCTTGTAGAAATCTTCCTTTTTAACTTGTGTTCCAACATACAGCCTTTTTACTCAATTCATAAGACATTTAAAAGAACTCAGTCTTCTGTTTACAGCTTGGTTGTCAAATAATTATGATTTGTTTCCTTATTAAAAAGCTCTATGATGACATTTTCTAAATTGAAACCCTCACAATTTACATTTTTAGAATGTGAAGTTTCCTTGCATTTCATGAAAAAAGGAAAAGAAAGAAGCAATCCCACCCCTATGAGTTATCTCAGTGGCCTGTACAACGTTTCCTGCCCTGTGTGGTGGATGGGGGGTTCAGCTCATGCCTAATCCAGGTTTTCCATCCCCAGCCTTCTGCCCTCCTCAGGCTGTGCCTGCTGCTGCTGCTGCAATAACAACGTGCTCTCACACCATCTGATACAAGTGTTCTCTGATAACATTTCAGTAGATCATCTCCTGCATCACTTCAGCTCCCCACATCCTCCTGCTCTTTAGCTACTCTTGTCACTTAAATTATAAAATAAGCCTTTCCTGGCATGTTGGTCACCTCCACCACACTGCAGCCAAGAAATAGTGTCAAGATGCATTTGTTGAGATAATTTTAACACTTTCTAGAAATGTTCAGCTTAAATGGGTTCCTCCAATCCTTCTGTCTGTGCCTAAAATAAGGGGACAAGGGCAATTCCAAAGGGAGCTCATTTTCCTTCTGCAGTACTTGCATGGGGTTTCAGTTACATGTAGGTCTGTATGCATGCTGCTACAACAAAGGGTAATGTATCTCCTACTCCTTCAAACTGACCATAGCATGACCAGCCATAAGTTGTATGAAAGGAAATGATCTTTTTGACATTCTAACGGAGTCCCCTGTGTAGTACTAGCTGAAATAAATTCCTTCTGTGATTTTCTTGACTATTATTTAGAACAAGCTTAAAGAATGGAAAAGGCAAAGCTCAAGTTCAGCCTTTCACAAGACTTAGAGTTTTGATCAGCTGGTAGAAAAGCCTGGAGTTGTAGGGGTGTTCTTGCAGCTCCCATACCCAGCTCAGCAAGGGGCGTTGTCAACACTGAGGTCAGTCCTTTCATTGCAGAGTGAAGAATGAAGGTAGGAAATAGTGGTCATGTGGGTTCTCTGCTAATGGAGACAACAATGGCTCTTTGACAAACATTTCAGAAGCAGAAATGAAAAAGCTTTCCAAGTTTGTTTATGAAGGTAAAGAATAAGCATGGCAACCTTTACATGGCTGATAAAGCAGCATCCTCACTGTGGAAAGCAGATTACAGGAGAGAACATTTAAGAGGTGGCCTCTTAAATATGAAAAATAACATACTTTAAAGAAATAGCATGCAGTTCTGCATCTCTAATCAGAAACACAACAATCTGTGTTGAGAATATACAAGTCAACCAAAGAAAGGAATATATACATGGTGCGAGGAACAAAGCGGCTCCTGTGGAGCAAAGGAACCACTACCAAAAACTCAATTCTCTAAGATTTCCTGACCTGGGTGGAAAACAAGGCAATGACTCAGACCAGCTTGTGGAAAAGCCTGGAGGGAAGATGGAAAAGGCAAGATGCAAAAGACAGTGGGTATGTGGAACATTTTCTGTTAAAGCAGATGAATTGAGGAGAAAATGTATTCTGGGATGGTTCTGAAGAAGTGCAATGTCCTGGCTTCCAAGAGAGCAATCAGCAGCAGCACGATCTGTTGACTGAAGGATGGGCATATGGATAATTCAAAACTAATTCTGCATCACAATAAATTTATTTATAAATCTCTTGATCAATACTATGCAGTTTCTTTAACTTTTCTATCATTTTGCAAAAAGCTACCTCTTGAATGAAAGGTTGGGTTGAATTTCAGTGGCACTTGGTTGTCAGGGAATGAAAGAAGCAACACACAAACATGTCAAAAACCTGGAAAAAGGCATCAGTCTGACTGTAGAGAAGTGTTTAAATAGGATCTAAAGGTAATTGAGAAGGTCAGTCTCCTGTATCTCCCTGTAGACACATTAAATATGATGTTATTCTCTTGAGCTAGTATCAAGAAATTGGAAGATTGATGGCTCAAACAAGAAGGTTAAACACAGCTATGGTCTTGTGTATCTAAAACCATTTATGAATCATAAACATTGTTTACACTTCCCACTTCTCTGAAAAGGGATTTATAATGACAAGGCTGGAAACTGTGACTACTTTCCACTCATAAAACAAAACCGTTTTGCAGTTATTTGCAGTTGTTACTGTAATCCTAGAAGCTAGAATAAGAGAAATGGATATTATTCTTCATAGTAACCAGAGTTTTTATAAAATACAAATTATTAATTCAATTGAATTCTTAAAGGTCAAAACCCTGAAGTCAAAGCCCTAACACAGTTTCCTGTGCAATATCTTCAAAGTCTGCAAAGTGGCATCTAAACAGAAAATAATTTTTTACTTCAGTGTTAAAACCTAACAGGATAGTTTATTTATTGACCAATGAAAAATGTGATTAAGGCCATGATCTGAACATCGGAAATAAAAAGATGCATAAGGAGATAGCTTTAATCAGTGATCCAATTTTTTACCATTTGCCTTCTCAGTTCTTTCCTTTGTTAGGTTAACAAGCCCTTTCTTTAAATCACTTCATCATAAATCATGTTTTCTAGGTCTGTGATACTCTCACTGCTCTTTTACAGACTCAGTTCATTTGATTTTTATCTTTTTTTGAAGCCTAATGCTTAAACTGGATACAATGCCTCACTCAAAGCCTGGCTTTAGCCCATGCCTTACTTCCTGTGTCTTATGGCTGATATCTTTATTTATGTGTTTGCCTTTTTTGCTATTGTATGACAGCTGTTGTCTCACATTCAGCTTGTGGTTCCTGTAGCCTGTCATGCTTTCCTGCAGACACTCCCCCATCAGCATCCATCATCTTGGCTTTGTGCAGGTGTTTCAGAGCAGTATCTTGCACTGTCTCCACTGAACTGAGTCTCACACTTTGGGCTGGTCCTGTGAGTGTTCCCATTAACTTTGAATTTGGTTTAGAATCTGGGCTGAAGTCCAGGTTACATCCAACATGGTACATCTGAAACTCCTCCTTGTAGAACTCCCATGGTAAAGCACCCTCCTTATTTCATTTGCTCAGATGGACAGGCCCATTAACTCCCCAGGGATTTGTTTCAGGCTTTCTGCAGAGGCAAGGGAAGCATCTCTGCCACAGTGCACACTAATCATGTTTTCAAAGATAACTACATAACCAGCTACTTCTAGGGCTATAAAGGTTATTCTAACACAGGGGGACAGGAGAGAAAGAGCAGTCAAAACCCAGCCACAACAGTAACACAGACTAATTAGATTTAAAACACAGAACAAAAGGATACAATGATTTTAGTAATGTAAGAAAGATCATCCCCCCCGTTGTATCCCCATCAAATCCAAGAGACAAAACTGCAGCTTGTGCAGGAAAATTCATATAAAAGCAATGAGCATCAAAGACTAAAACCTGCTTTACTGCAAAAGAGAAGTCATAATCACGGAGGGAAATGTCTGTGTAAATATAGGAGGAAGAGAACATGGCAAAGAATATTAAGGAAGATTAGTTATTGTATGGGTAGGCTAGAGAAATCTCATTCTGGTTTATTTTCTTTCCTTAGCTCCTGAAGTTTAATGACTTGTATGAGGTATAAATTGTCCAAAAAAATATGACAGCAATGTGCTCATTAAAACACAGTAATATTTTCCTCCAAAGCTGATACACTTAGGATAATCCACTATGAAAATAACCTCAAACATATTAGACAACTCCATTTCACACTGTGTAAATGGCAGCAAGAATATGAAAAATGGACAGAGATCTCAGTGTAATAATCTGTAACAATTACAGGTGGTCAGAACTTAATTTGAAAGCAACTCCAATGTTTGGTGAACTAATAAGCTAAGGCACATGATGTGCCTCGTGCTCACTGGAGCCATAGAAGATTTTAAAAGTCACAATGCAGTCCTTTATGATGCCTCATGGTACCCACAGCCCTCAGTCAGATGCCAAGATTCCTCCTGCAGCCCATGGGGAGTCCTCAGCACCCATAAAAGTGAAATACACCATGTGGCATGCTGAGAAAGGAGCCACACAGCTAACAGTCAGATCAGCCTTGTCCTTCAGAGGTATGTAGGTAACTCCCTGCAGCTTCCTCTTGAGATTCTTGGTTGTAAACCCTCTCCTCTTATGGTTTATTGCCCAAGATATTTTATGTCCTTCTTATGGTCCTCTCTTCTCTGCTGTTCTCTCCCTCTCCAAACAACCAGCCAGGGAGAGCTCTAACTATGCAAGGCAGTTAGGAAGGGGGAGAGCTACCTGAAAATGTTCCCCCTCCCCTGAATTAGAGAATCCCACCTCTTCTCCAGCAGTCATTCTCTCAGTCTCAGACTCTGCAGAAGTCTTTTGTTTTTAGGACTTATAACACAGAAAGATCAATGAGTCAATATCAACTGCTCTTGTCATATCATAGCATGAGTCATATCATAGAATGGTCTGGGTTGTGAGGGACTTCTAAAGGTCTCCTAGTTCAGCCCCTTCAACAAGCTGGGACATCTTCAACCAGATCAGATTGCTCAGAGCCCCGTCCAGTCTGGCCTCAAATCTTTCCAGGGATGGGGCATCTACAGCCTCCCAGGGAAACCTGTTCCAGTGTCTTACTACACTCATTGTAAAAAATTGCTTCCTTATATCTATCTAAATCTGCTCTCTTTTAGTTTAAACTAATTATCCCTTGTCCTATCACAACGGGCCCTGATAAAAGTTTGTCCCTATCTTTCTCCTTTTTGTCACAGGAGAAGTCTTCCAGCCCTCTGACTATTTTAATGGCCCTCCCCAGACCCACTCCAATAGGTCCATTTCTGTCCTGTGCTGGGACCCCAGAGCTGGATGCAGGCTTCCAGCTGGGGTCTTGCAGAGCAGAGGGGCAGAATGCCCTCCCTCAGCCTGCTGGCCACGCTGCTTTGCATGCGGCCCAGGACACGTTTGGCTTTCTGGGCTGTCAGTGCACTGGGTCATATCCAGCCCCTCATCCATCAGCACTCCCCAGTCCCTCTGGGCAGGGCTGTTCTTGGTCTGTTCATCCAGTACTCGAGGGCAGCAGGGAGCTGCTGGTAACCTGGGGGCCTGTCATCGTTGAGTGACACGGTCAGAACAATAAAGAGTTTGGAACAGATGTGCAAAGCACATCACCACCCGTGAAACAGAAGTACATGTGGGTTTTGAGATCCTAATTCTGAAAAGAGGTTTATGAAACTGGTGTCTGATATGCCATCCCCAAACGTGCAGTAACATAAAGATTATGTCTACGCTCTCTTGAAACTTCTGGCATTTTTTTAAACACACTCTATAGAGAAGACTCTTACCACATTTTTTAAAAAATCATCCTAAATAATCCACACTGATATTCTCCTCCCTAAACGAGAACCCCTTTAAACTCCATCAGTTGCAAAGGAACATAAATCACTTGACTCCCATGCACCAGGCGCACAGCCATTGTCCCCAGGCCCCCGGAGGGTGCCCGCACGGGCGAGCAGCCGCAGCCAGCTGGGCTCCCAGCCTCGCTCGCCACCTCGGAAGGGGGCCGCGGTTGCGGGATGGCTTTGTGGTACCGGCGTGCGGTTTCCTCGAGCACAGCGCGGGTGTGTCCGGCGATTTCCTGCGAGCCGCTGCCGTCGGGGCACAGCGCTCTCGGCGTGTCCCCGCGCTGTCCCCCCGCGGGCGGCGGCCGGGGAGGAGCGTCGGCGGGGGCAGTCCCCGAGCATTGATAACCCCGCC
>VZRH01001500.1:97008-133429 GCA_013397555.1 Urocynchramus pylzowi | reverse complement strand
TTTTTTTTTTTTTTTTTTTTTAAGTTCTTTTATCCCTGGCTGAAGCTGCCTGTGTTCTCATTGGAGCCGAGAGGCTGTAGTGTGATGGTTTTCTCCCCTCAGCAGACGCCGGGGCAAGCCGGAGGCCCTATGGAAAGCGGGCCCTGCTGTCATCCCACCCAGCACGGGGCCAATGACGGCCGGCAGCCCCCGCCCCCGGGCACACCGACAGCATCCCCGGCCCCGGGGCTCTGCGCGGCTCCATCGGGAACGGGACGGCTTCTGCCGGTGGGCATCTCTGAGCCGGCAGCATTGTGGGGCCGTGGTCGTGTAGGAAAACAGCAGCAGAAAACAAAAAGTAGTTTGGTTTAAGAAAGAAGTTATTATAGACCCAAGGGAGGAAAAGCTGTTTTCATTTCTGGGAGACGAGGTAGCCCCGGGGTGAGGGCCAGCCGTGTGCAGCGGGCACCTGTGAGGAAAACACAGGATGGGACACCAAGAGGAGCCTTCTGGCCCTTTCTGCCAGCACCAGGCTGGTGGGGAGAGCCCAAATCACCTGGCACTCCTTTTAATGTGCCCAAGTGGTAAACATGGCTTAGTAATGAAAAAACGTCACAAAATTACGCGTTTATGCCTAATGATACCACAATATAATCAGTCACAGCTTGGTCTGCCTTTGACATAGGCCCTCCTCACCTGCAGAGCTTGTGCAGATGTTTCATTGCCTTCTTCACACTCTTTGCTGCCTCAGGAGATCAGACTCTGGTGCTCATGCAGGTTTCCACCTCTGTGGTTTCTCTGCCCACAGCCTGATGGAGTGGGTGGGACTCCCAACAGTGCTAGTTCCTTTCAAATTATTCAAACTAAGGTGCCAGTGTGGAGTAGACTTCTTGAGGGAAATTTGGAGCTAACCCCTGAATGAGGTTAATGAAAATATTTCCATCACACATCAGTTGCAGTAGAAGTCATTCACACTTGAGAGGAAGTACTAGCTAATTTTAAATCAGTGAGAGTGAGAGTAAAAAACTGGCATAGGTAACTCAGAAGATAAGGCTGGAAAAGTCATAATTTCCTGAAAAATGATAGCTCATTTATTTTTTTATTATTACAGTCTAGGTAAGAAGTACATATAAATATTCTTTGTAATTTAAAACAGTGGTTTGTTGGATACCCTCTCTTTTCTGGGCACCTTAGGGATCCTGTTCAGTACAGGCTTGTGCTGTTAACCCAGTTATCACACACGGGCACCCCAAGGCTGAGGAATATTGTGAGGGGTGTGTGGCCATTGTCACTCAATACACAGAGCAAACTGAAGCCAACTCCAGTCTAGTGACAAGCAGAAACTATATTTTACCAACACTGGATGATCACCATTTATAAATAAATATAAAATAAAATAAAAATGAAAAATTAAAAAGTGGTCTAAGTCTTGTGTGGGGAGGGGGTGAAGGGACAGAGATTTAGGGCTAACAGAGTTTTCAGCTACGTTTCAATTGGTAAATTAACCTTTCCAAGACTTTCAATAATTGCTTGAGGCTGTAGAAAGGTAGCTTCTGTCAGATCTTCTCTCTTTAACTTCTAGGGACAACTGTTGTGAACTCTGATAGAAATGCATTATCATTCAACTTCACGTGTGTGTCTGCATGAGCTCACCCCAGTGAAGAGCATCCTTCCCTGAGCAAAACGGCTTTTACAGCTGCTGCTGCTCTTGAATTGCATTAAGGCTGTGGCTGGAAGAAGTCAGAACAAGAAGTATGGTTTCTGTTAGGTCTGTTAAACCAACACAGCCATGCCACTGCCAAGACTGACTGGAAAAGCAGTAGGATGTAAAGGGAGAAAGCCCCCACTGCCTCCCAATCTATTAAAAAGAACACCAACACAATACTGATGTGGTAAGTCAGGGCAATATGCAAATGGCTGCATGTCCCAGAAACCCTAATCCTATCAAGAATGCAGAAGATGTTAATTTGACCATCTTTCACAGCTCATAAATCTATCTGTAGCAAAGCCAGGCTGGCAGATGTCATCCACNACAATACTGATGTGGTAAGTCAGGGCAATATGCAAATGGCTGCATGTCCCAGAAACCTAATCCTATCAAGAATGCAGAAGATGTTAATTTGACCATCTTTCACAGCTCATAAATCTATCTGTAGCAAAGCCAGGCTGGCAGATGTCATCCACCAGCACTTTGAGGCTGGCAGTCTGCATAGATGCCCGATCATGCCTCAGTAAAGACCAATAAAGAGCATTGTTTGTGTGGCCTGAGGGCAGCTTCTCACATTTTGCTACAATAGAGGAAAACAGTGGGAAATGTGAGTGACTGATTGGCAGAACTGGTGGTCTTGGTTATCCTGCTTTCCACATATGGAGCTACAGATTTCACATGCATTTTTCATCAGCAGCAAGCAGATTAGCCCACCTTGCTCCAAACAGTCAGTGGTGTCTGTTCTCCAAATTAAGTTTTTCAATCCTAAACTATAAATACAAGCTGGACATAGTTCCTTTTCTCTCAGCAAGGCACTCCTTATTTACTTCAAACTACTTAAAAGAGCAAACAGCTTTATTATCATGCGATCTTACTCCTAAGATTTAACATCTAGAATAGAAAGATTCTATTTCAAAGCAAGCAAAGGTCTGTAAATAAAATACCTCTAGAACAATATACTCATTTTAGCCTTCTCAAATACAAGCTTTAAAATTACCGGTTGCAATATAGCTTCTTTAATACCAGCCAGAATTAATCTAATTTTTACAATGAGAGTGGTAAAATGGTAGCATAGGTTGCTCAGAGGGGTGGTAGATCACCCATCCCTGGAAACATTCATGTTGGACAGAGCTCTGAGCAACCTGATGACGTAGTTGAAGATGTCCCTGCTCATTGCAGGGCTTTAAGGGTCCCTTCCTACCTAAACCGTTCCAGGATTTTGTAATAATTTGTTTTTATAGGTGTATATTGAAAGCACCACAGCAGATATTTGTGTGAAGTTACCTGGGAGCAAGATGGATGAACCTCACTTTTATGAACTGAAATGCTTTTCAGCTTCTCAGTGGATATTGTGACTATCACAGAACTCCATGTCAAATCACTATATTGTGGTGTTGGGCTGAAAAAAGAACCGAGACAAAATTATAAAGAAAGCTGTAGAGAAACAGGAATTTCCAGCAATAAAAATGACACGTGACTATCTGCTATTACAGGTACAGGCATCCCCATGGAAACTGCTGTTCACTTAGGATGTTTAATATGGTTTAATATACAATTACATAAAAAAGCAGGTTTCCATATTCGTCCAGTCCAACCCATAATAGGTTACTCCCATTAGAATTCCCCCAGGACTTATCTGCTCTGTGCTACTATTGAGAATTGCTTGAAATGAGCTAGCTCATCATTCTGCCTCTCCACCTCATTTTGAGTCTGATTATAGAAATGCCAAGAAGCTTTTAAAGCTGCTCAAAATGCTTACATGGCATATATATGTAGGATGTTGGCTAGAAAGTTCACTGTAAGTTTTTTATTTCAGAAATTCAGCAATCTGACATGCTCAAGAGCAGCATGTTTCTCTAATTTTTCCTCCTTATCAAGACACTTGGTGCCTTTCACTCTAATTTAGTGTGGACTGTTTCCTTGACCTTGTGGTGTACCACTGACCTGATTTTCTCTGTTAATGTAGTTGCCACCACTCTGAGATGCTCAGTCAATTACACACACATACACACCACCCCTGCTCCCTTCCTTATTTTTAAACCTCATTTTTTTCTCAAGGTCTGTTCTGCACCTTCAGAAATCCATCTCTCTAGTAATGTGCTAGAATGGTTCTCCATTCAGAGATTTACTCCCAATAGGAGAATGTTTTCTTAAAACCTATCATTTTGCAGTTTCTAGTGCATTTTCACATTCCTAATCTTTTGAAATAAGCTTTAATATTAGCCCATTTAGTTTGAAGTCAGATTTATTTCACCGTCTGATTACTTGGTTTAGAATCTTTGCATTAAATAACACCTTTGACACAATGTGCTTCAGGGGCCTCGTGTTATTACTGGAACTATGCTGCTGTCTGTACAAATTACACTTATTTATGTATTTTTTTAATATTTATAAATCTTGAAGTTTTTGTACCCAACTGATAAGTAGGTTTTTCCCTAAATACTGAATTAGACTTTGTTTGATGAAAACAAGTGCTCTAATGAATACTTATTATTCAAAGTAAACCTCTTTAATTTCAAATCTGATTAGTAAATTTCATGTTTTCAATGCTTCAGTAAAATACTTTCAAATAGGGAACCACGATCAGACATTGGTCATCATATACAGGTTTATTTATTTAAAGATGACACTTTTGGACTGCTTAGTAGCTCACTCTATCATTAATTAAAACAATGTAACTGCTGTCAGCTTCTACTTTGACTAAAAAGCTATTCGACACAATACACCCCTCAACTGGGTAATAAATATTATACAGACTAATTGATTTACTGTTACTAATTTTTGCAACAAAATCTGTTTTTTCCTTTCACAGAATCACAGAATCAGTAAGATTGGAAAGCTCTCGAAGATTGAGTCCAACCTATTTGCTTAATTTATTTACCTGCTTAATTTACTTACCAGCTTCTTTATCAGGCTAGTAAGAAATTCTATTTCTGTATGCATCTATGATGCCCACATTCCCACAAAATTGAATAAAACTCTTGTGAAATAAAGAAATATGAATGAATAAATTTATTGTAAAATAAGCTTCCAAATGCATGGCTGGCAAAGGTTGCCTTTTTGAAGAACAGCTGGACAACATCTCTGGCCCTGAAAAAAATTACTACTTTCAGTCCATTTCTCAGGCTACTTCTATCAGCTACAGTATGCAGTATTAATCCTTCCCCACATGTACCACTCCAGATCTGTACACAGTATTAGCAGGTGACATGAAGCTGCTTTTCCAACTATCAAAGG
The DNA here is from genome assembly GCA_013397555.1 of Urocynchramus pylzowi. Classification (NCBI taxonomy): domain Eukaryota; kingdom Metazoa; phylum Chordata; class Aves; order Passeriformes; family Fringillidae; genus Urocynchramus; species Urocynchramus pylzowi. The sequence continues at coordinate 128,505 of VZRH01001500.1, read as the reverse complement.
CCTCAATCACAGATTCTTAGGCACTGGTGCATCTTCTTTTGCTCCTTAAACAATTCACATTTGTTTTACATGTTAAGGTGTGCAAATACTTCTGCCGTGGTCTTTTGAAAACTGCTAATGATCCTAGCTTAAAAACTCTGCAAGGAAGTGTTCCCCTGGCTGTGTCACTGCACATCTCAGGAGCCACCCCAATCACCTTTGGTGCCACCCAGGAAGACCCCAGCTGAAACACACAAATGAACCAGCTTTATCAAGACTGCAGATGGAGACATGGATCTCACCTCCACTTCCTTTGACTTTCCTGGCTGCATTAAAATCCCCTCCTTCCCATATACATCTTACCACTATACAGAATCCAGGTGGATAATTTAATGTGTCGTACTTCGCTCTTATGCTGTCTATGGGGGGCATAATCTCTGATAACCAATGCTTCAAAACCAAAGTTTTGAAGATCTATTGTGCTGGGCATTTGTTTTAGGTATTTATTTTCTTTTCTTGCACACATTTTTTCCCAGGTCTACCATTAATGTTTTAAATTGGCTGCAACTTGCCCCTTCTAAAACATGTGTGTGCTTCTCAAAAGGAGCCCCCTAATGTCCACACATCAGTGCTTGTTTGCTTTTTTATGTCAAATGTAAATTGGGAAGCTGATGTACCATGATTACTTTGGCCATTCCTAACAATTATTTTTTGCCTTTTCAGTGTGTGTAGAATTTGCCTTTCTTTTTCTGCAGGTTATTATTACTTCTATTCTCTCCCTCCTGTCTGTCTTCTCTCAGCTGCCAACCTTGCCCTTTTTAGGGCAGAACTTATCTTCAAACCAGTCACCTACATGCTTTTTCTTTTGTGTTCTGCTCTGGCTGCCTGTAGCTTCTTCTGATCCAGTGAGCCACAGGGAGAGGGAAGAAACCCCTTGGTACTCTCAGAAGTGCCACTGCTTATGCTTGCTGCACAGGGACAAGAAGAGGGACACACCTCTCCTTATGCCCTCCACTGTAGCACTTCCCTTGTTGGCACCACTTCCACCTCCTACTGCGATTTAAGCACAGCTCCAAGAACCAGAGATGGGCAGGCCTCAGTCAGTCTCACTGCCAGGTCACTGAAGGCAAGAAAGCAGCCTTCAGCTCAATACCAATCAAGTCTCTACTCTTATTTTTTTAAACGGGAAGGCAGAAGGAAAGCCACCCATGGGGCTGTTTCCACTGAAAGAGAAAATCCATTTTATTATATTAAGTTCAGGAGATGGTCTGAAGAAGGGGACATGGCTCCTAGGCTGCAGCACTCTCACTGACAATGATGCTCTGCTGGAAAATACACCTTCAAAACTTCTTTTAATTTTTTTTTTCAGATACTGAGCAAGTGTGTGTGTATGCACAGATACACACACATGGCTAATGAGCAAGTTCAGGGTAGAAAGGACAGTGGCAATTCCTTTATACACAGTCATTTGCATTCTAAATGAGTGCCAACTTACCTCGGTAACATGCACTGTATGGGTAATCAACTTTTTCAATTATATAAGACAGAAGAATGTGGCTGAATTGTTTTTTGATTTCTAACAACTAAAGTTTAACTTATGAGTAAATTTTTTAGGAAAAGATCCTATTATTTCCAATTTGCTTAGTTGTATAATTTATTTTTATGCTAATTATTTAATTAAACAAAAACAAATCTAATGCAGAATGGAAAGTATATTTTTTACAACCTAGATAGGTGGAATTTTCAGGAGCAATTTTATCAGAAGTTATGTTCCCAAGAGCCTTAAAAGATTTTCATCACCATTGATGTTAGAAAACATTTACTTTCCTGCCCTCTAGTGCTCATGTCTCTTTAAGTCTTCTATACAAACCTGGTTTTGGAAACCTACCACCATATAAATGGTCCTACTGAAATACAATTACTTACTTATTGCAATACTACTAGTGATCTAAACAGTTCCTTCTGTTGTTGCTCAGGTATGTATCACACCCATGCAGTTATCTGAAAGGGAAGACTCTTTAGGTTACTTCTCATTTTACCAAACCAGTGTAAGCAAGATTTCTTTCTCAGTTCTGGACCATATAATGGAGTTTTAAGTGCAAAAGTTGTAGCTGACTTCTGGGTTTATTACTAAAGCATTTTCAGTGCTAGCTAAAGCTGTTAGTTAGCCATATATCAAACTACAAGTTTTCACAGTATTTACAAGTTTTCATCCACATTCAAAGCTCTTCTACTTAACGTAATTAATTTTGCCTCCAGTGATGCAGTTTGTTACAGCATTGTGCATGCTTACATTTAAAACAATGGGTTAACATACTACATCTGTAATTACTCCCAAGCTACCAGAAAAACAGTGAATTAAATTTATTTAGTGTTAAATGGATATGGAATGTCATACAGTACATGTAAAGACACTTCAAGATGAGTAAAGCAGAACTAATTGCACAAGGGATTAAAGGTTCACCTCAACAGTCAGTATTATCAAATCATTACAGCTTCCATCTTCAGAGTGCAAGGTATGTCATGCAAAAAAACAGCTCAAAAAATCCCCAAACAGACAAAACCAACATTGTGGTACCACTTAAAATGCTATCATACCACAATATTTTACAAGACATTAGGTGATCATTCATATAGAATGAAGCATTTTAGCAATAACAAAAAAGTTTTAAACATAATTAACAGATTTTGCATGAACACAAATTCCAGCATTACTATACCTAAGGAACAGGCAACATGCTGGGAGAAAGTACCTAAAAATCAAAGCCTTTTTTATTCATAGCCAATATTACCTTCTGCAAGAATTCTGCAATCTTATTCAGTTTCCTCACATAACTGGGTAAGGTTCAATACATTTTTACATAGAGCATAATCACATAACCACCACATCAGCAAGAGGATTTCATTATCTTGATCAGTTACTACATTTAAAACCATGGTAAGATAACATGCCCTGCAAACAAATTGTCTTCTGGGACAGTGTTCTGTATGTAGAAATATTAAACAACTAAAATATACTCCTACCCACTTTAACCCCAAGTAACTTATAATTTGTATTTACATATTTTTGAAATACGTAGGTAAAACCTGCAGATGGCAGAAAAGCAGAATACACACGAGAGCTGTGACCGCGCAGACGGAGCGGGCGGGCGCAGCCAGGAACCCGAATGACACCTGGGCAGGGGCTGTACCTTCTGCACTCTTCCTCTGCCCAAGGGAGATCACCAGGGCTACCAAAGGCAGCTGCTGCTGTGGCAGAGCTGCTCCTCCTCTCCCAGCTGGCTGAGCTGGGAGCAGAAGGTGCAGCCCCAGCAGGTCCACTCAGCTGAAAGCAGACAAACACACTCCTACACACCTGCTTCAACCACAGCTCGAATGTTAACATGGACGAGACACAGGAGATGAGAGGATGGCTTTCAACATTTCCACCTTGCAATGCTCATATTCTGAGGGCACCAACAGGTAGATTAATCTACCAAAAAAAGTATACAAAAAAGGCCAAGTTGTTTGCCCTCATATTAGGAATAAACTGTTTAACTTCCTGGCTTAAATGTAAGCAAGAGAAACTCAAGAAAGAACTTCTTGAGGTTAATTTTCCATATTCATTCAAAGAAAATAATTTACTAAAACTGTAACTTGCAAGGTCTACTAGCCTTGAAGTGAGGACACAGGTTAACTATACCTATAGTTAAATAAAAAACTTCAAAAGGCATTTTACAGAAATAAAATATGCAACTCTAGCAAGTAGGTGGAAAACCACTTTAGTATTTGTCTGGAACATTCTATTTTCATAGTCCCTCATTCTCAGGAATGTATATTTTATAAATAAAAATACAGAACAAAAATTTGTGTATTCAATCTAAAGTTGGATATTTCTAAACCTCATCAGATAAAATTTGCTTTCTCCTTCACAATTAAGTGATAAAACCTGAAAAAAATTGACTTTTCAAATCTATCTTGCATGAGAAAACACAGATGAACAAACCAACATCTGGAAAGAACATTTTGTACAAGATTGCAGTTCTAAAACACTTATATTACAAAGCAATGTAAATAAATACCAGGCTAGTACAAAAGCTCTTATTTACAGTTTTACAAATGAAAACGTTTTCAGTGTAAATGCAGTGTTTTAAAGAACACAATATTAGTAAAATGAGTTCCTGTATAGACCATTACAATTTCTGCTAGGTTTGAATGCAGTATTGTATAAAACCATTGGTTCAAGTTATTTTTTGTTTATAATTTAGTACAGCCAAACCCCAGTTTATGCCTGGAATGCTATCTGTTAAAGTGCTGAAAAAGAGGACATTTCTGAAATTTTAGAAAAACATACTGTACATTATTAAAGCTTTATCAAGTCAAAACTGGTATATTTTGTTCACATTTGCTACCACACCACCTGGGAATGGGAAGTTTTTCAACAAAAACTTGTAATTATTGGGATGGCAGCCATTGATATCTTCGCATCCAAAGACTGATGGTTTCCCACAAGTAACTTGTCTTAAGCTTCAGTGGTGGCTTCAGGTTTCATGATCTGGTAAGTAATCAAGTATTCTGGATAAGCCTGGAAGAGTGACACACACATTGTTTATTATTATTTCATTCTATCGATAAATTCATAATGTTTGCTAGGGAGGAGAAAAAATTAATGCCAAAGGAAAAAAGGGCAAAACATCGAAGGTAAAAATCCCTGGCTCATTCAGGAAACATGCATCCTTTCTCCTCCAACTGCAGCTGGACTTTGTTCTAAGACAAAAGCAAACCCTAGCACCACAAACCTAGGGAAAAAACCCCCAATGCATTACAAGCCTTTGAAAAAGACGAAAGAGAGTCTGTAAACCCAACCCAAAAGCTATTTACCTGCTCTCCTCTGTAAATGACGTATTCTGCCAACGCCAATCCATTCACACTGGGCCGCCCGGTCACTGAGTGATGTCCTGGGGGAGAATGAGCCATTTTCATGGCACTGAACTGCAGGAAGGACTTGCCCAATGTGACACGACAGAAGAGCAACTGCCTGTGTTGAAAGGGAAAAAGGACCATGAAGACACAATGCTTATGACTTTGAGCCCTGAAGCCACTTTATCCAGCTTTCATAGTTCATAAATTTCTCAGGTTGTATTTTGCTGAACAAAAGTTGCACTCACTTTGGAAAGCTCTAGCCCAAGGAAAGGGTTGGTAGTAATATGGAAAAATGTTTATCTTAGTTACTGGAAATAGCATGCTTAACAATGTACTCAGAGATTGCCACCACCTTTCCTTTATCTGCTACTTATTTATTTTCATTTTTCTGGGTTTTTTAGGAAAAAGTTCTTTTTCCTAAAATTACTCATTTTTCCCCCAATTACTCATCCTGACAACATAATTCACATGTCTTCTAATGCTAGATTTGTATCCAGCAGCCAAGTCAACATCAAGGCCAAGTGCAAACTCTAGGTCAATGCAAAATATCAGACTAGCATTTGTCAGTTTGTTATGCTGTTTTCACTATTAAAAGACTCAACAAGGGCTCTTATTTCTGTATACATGTACCTACTGTAATGACAGTGGAATCCTGACATTTTATAGGTCAAGGTTATGTACCACTCACTCTGACAACACTTTTGCCTTTCTCACTCTTTGCAGAAGACAAACTAAAAACCCCTTCTTATTCAAAACTTTAGAAAGCATGAAAAGCCTCTGACAACCTCTAACTCTAGAAGATGATCCTCATTATTTGAGAATGTCAGAAAAGAGTAAGCAACATGAAAAGGGGGAGAGACTCAAAGAAGGATACTGGAAGGATGACTTTATCCTTGTATACCAATGTAAAACAGGATGCACACAAACACTAAATATTCTTCTGGTTGAAATGATTGCCACCACCAAAACTGATTCCATGACCTAAGAGTTTATTCTGAACTGATGGTGTTGGTAACAGGAGTTTCTGCTGATAAGTGGATTCAAGAACTCAGTGGCAGAATCCAGAAATCTACATCTCTATTTCAGTGTGTGAAAAACCAGTGATGTGAGGGCTGACTGTTACAAAGTGCATCCTCCTCAAAGAAATACTGCATCTGAATATCTCTGAATTTCTCTTTTCTCTGTAACAGCCAATGAACTAAACTCTCACATGGCAGCATCTTTCACATAAGCATCTAGCAGATCCTCTTCACTCTCTGGCTCCCTAGGACTGATTTTTATGTTAAGGGCAAAGATATGGTTAAAGCACTGAAGATGGTCGGAAGTTCTTAAGCACTTTGAAATGTCAAAGTTTTCTGAAAGTTTCTATTAGGCCCAGCACACAGAGAGTACTGAGAAGGTCTGGTTACCAAGCAAGCCTTTCTTCAGAGAGACTGTTGCATTGATAGTCTAGGACACAATATACAAAAGCAAAGTCAGATTCTTTCAAGGGACTTACCTGTGGCAAACATAGCAAGATCTATCCTTGTGAATTGGACATCCAGTGCCACCTCCAATTCCATACACATATTGATTGCTTTTGGAAGAATTTTCAGCAAAATAAATCCCAGCTCCAAACATGCCGCCTATATAGGCATGTCTCTCATCAAAGCCTTTGTGAATGATTGCATTCACAAACGGGGAGCCTAAGAGAAAGGAAGTAAAATACAGTACACAGATTTTTGTGTGTGTCACAATTCAATCACTAGTTCCCATTGTGTTGAGAACTATGTAGCCTTCCTTATGAACATGCACTGTGAACTTTGCTCACCAGGATAAACTCTGTATTTGTGTACAGGAAAGACTTCAATTGACTTTACCTTGCTAATGATAAGCTATCTTTTCTGGAATGCTTACCAAAACTAACTTATCAACTTATAAAACCAAGAAAACAAACAAAAAAAATCCCACCCCAAAACAATCCTTAACAGAATAAAGTTTGACCTTTACTCATTTTGGTCATACAGCTGATAAAACAGACTCGAGGAGGCACACTACTTAATCTTCATTCATAACTGCTGAAATGCTTTCACTTAGATCTTTGAAGTCTCCTTCCAGGAGAGACAAGGAGATGCAAATTTCAGAAGAACAATACGGTGCATTGTATCATCCCTTGTGAAATACACAAACACTTGCTCATAAACTCATGTAAAACCTAGAACCTACTTCCACTGAGAAAATTTACTTTGAGTCAGTAGAAACCCTCCAGTAAAGATGGCTGCTGATGAAATAAGTTCATAAAGTGCATTTCAAATTCTCACCATGAAACAGCATCCTTTCATTGGCATGGTTATGATTCTCTTCAGAGACCTCTTTCCTTCTGTGCGTGTATCTTTCCCACAGTTTTTTGTTGCACACTTTCTGAATCTGAAACAGTCAAAATGACACCAAAAAACCCAGTTCACTTTACTGGACAGATGCATAACCTATACCCACTATAGTAGAGTACAGTTACACTGCCACTGGAATGAGAATACTTTCCTTGGGACTCAATGAAACACGAATTTACTTACCCAGCACAAACTGACTGTTGTTTTATGACAAGTAAGTAATAACTATATACTTATTTTACAGATGAATTGTAATAATCCTTGTTAATAATCCTTAAATTAAATACGCTCTAATTTAAATTTAGCAGACTCAGTCACAATTTTTCTTGATGCTGAATCACTAGTAAAAAGATCAATCAGTAAACTAAGAAATGCCGTCCATGAAGATTTGTGAAAGCACTTCTAAAAGAAAGTAAATTACATACTCCCTGCAGAGGTATGCTGGGCATTGCAAAGTCTCCTGCGTGTAGATATAGCATAGCAATTCCACTGTAGCTTCAGAATAAAACTTAGTAGTACTTACTTGCAAATCAAAATATTTATGGTATTAATGAAAATTACCATTACTTCAAAGGGAAAACCACATAAATACAAACCAAAAATCCATTAGATTATTTAAACTCATCTACTGCCTGTTTTTTTACACTTGTTTGATGTTAAATCAAACCAAAATAAGAGTTCAAATGTTTTGCTTTTCCTTCTTCTGTTTTTTCCTGCCATTCTCCCTCAAAAGACACCCTCTTCCTGTTTCCTATAAAACCTTCTACCTTCTTCTTCAAAAATTCTCCAGTTTTCAGTGACATCCCTCTACATCAATTTCTTCCTGACCATTAACCCATAAACTGCTTTTCCGTATAAACTTAAGTTTTTGAATTTCCCTGGAAAGTGATCTTTATCCTGTGCATGACTCAAAATGGCACATCTTGTCACCTTATGGAAAACTCAAACAAGTGTAGAACATTTTACAGATATGTTACTTTGACAAAACTCCAAAGACCTAAAACCACTGGGCACAAAAAACCAACAGGCACCTTTAAGATGTTGTATCTATTGAAGACTCCACCAGCATGTCCTCCATCTCTGTGCTCTCTGACAGTACTCTGCATCTGAAAGTTAAGAATTTAAAGAGGATGATATTCTTTCAGAAGACATTCAACACATGTTTCCTTTCTGCAAGTCAAGTAACGAAAAGAACTAATTATGTATTAACACAATTAAAAATCCTAAGTGAAATTTTTAGGTGATTGATTGTTAATGATGCCAGATTTTGTGAATGCACATGAATAGGTTTAATGATATTTTTTTAAAAAACCAATGTATTTTGACTGCTCCATGGTCTAGTCTTCAAACTGGAGAAGATTGTCACTAATCTCTTTAAAATTGTGTTTGTTCAGAATTTTGCCTTGTGTGATTACAGCACTTTGAAAGGAAGTGATGTAAAACTGTGTATGACAAACAGGCAATCCATTGGTAGAACAGAATTTATGTTATATTGAAGAGATTTGATATATAGTAGAGGTTTTAAAAATACTACAAGCAATAATAATGCAAGAAAGAAGAAAGTTACAGACATCATGACCACAGATTGTAAGTGGTGCAGTCAAAGTTGGGAGTCTGAAGTATCCTTATGCAAGTTTTACTAAAACTTAGTGATGTTTACTGCACTGTTAAACTGTCTAGCAATACTTCTTTATCTGCTTGTTTAGCAGCAATATCAAAAATACTGAGAGAGACTACAAAGAATGGCATTTACCTCTTCTTCTACTGACTGAAATTCCTTGTCTTCAGTGGAAAGGTCTATGAGAATAGTTCCGCTAGCAGAAGTATTTAGAGTCAGGTACGGGTTAAGTCCTGTGAATGTAATAAAACACAGCAAAATGTATGTGAATGTAATAAAACACAGTCTCAGAAACCACAATTGTTTTCTCTGATCTGTGGACACTGACTGACCCTTCTCTCAGCAAGAATCATCATTTCAGATGCACTAACCCATTTATCCATGCTTAGCTCAGTATACTAATACAACAGGGGAAATACTTGCAAACACTTGCTTACTTCAGAGTTCATTTCAACTTTAGGCAGTGACACAGTGAGCAACCAGTCCCTGTAGAGAGTCCACACTACTGGTGGAAAAGGTATCATGAATGGGAAGAGCAACTTGAAGCACTAATTTAGTAGGAGTATTTTTCCCATGGTCATGCAGAAAGAACTGACAAAGAACTGTCTGTCAATCCAAAATACTTGAGCCCGGTATTGAAAGCTTAAAAGATACTGAATGTTTAAAGGAAACTTCTCTATCTTTCCAAATAAACAAAAAAAAAAAAAATTGGCATTTTACACAGACTCCAATGTCAGTTTGCATTGAACAGATGCAACCACAACTGGCAAGTAATGGGAGTGTAATTACTGGATACAAGAATATGAAGACAGTGTGTATCAAGTGTCTTTTCTGCCCATGGCCTTTCCAGACAACTAACAGGTGACCAGAATTAAACACTGGGTCTGCCATGAGCTCTTTAAAAGGAATAATCTGTGGAAAGTGGAAATTACAGATTCATGCACAGTCCAGAGCCTCATGTTTAGCAGTGTGCAACTGGAATAGTGCTCAGAAGAAACAAAGTGGCAAGAACCAAAATAAAGCTCATCCACTACTAACCTCAAAACAATGGTTATACTTCAGGAAGAGATGCCATATGTATAAATACACATATGTTCAAAAATACATCAGGCCTACTTAAAAGGCAAAGTATACAGTTAGTGGCTATGTAAACTTCAGACTCTAACAAGACATGAAGCCAAAACCACATCTTAAAACCAACTTTTATCCAAATTACTCAATGAGTCAGTTCAGAAACATCTGACAATTACAAGAAAATTATGGAGATTCACTTAAATACTTCATTATCAGGAAAAAAAATTATCTTAAGGTTGGTTCTTACTGTTTTAAGGAGCAAAAAGTAATTTAGAGCTTGGGATAGCAACTCATTACTATGGAGTGCAAATTTTAGAATGAGAATTCACAAATGGTGAATCAGTAAAGGAAAAAATCCTACCAATTCTAATTTACTTCATTTCTACGAAACAGCAAAATAACTGTAAGTGATATTTCAACAAGTCAAAGAAGAAAAAAAAAAAAAGATTTGGAGGGTTTTATTTGCCTTCTCCCCAGCCACAGTTAAATGAAGCACTGAATGATGATGAATTCACAACTGCTGGGACTGTGCTGGTATCAACAGTCTTGCACAAGTAAAGAGGCTTTAGCAGTAATTTCAATGTAAGCTAAAGCTGTTGAACAAAGCAATTAGGTTAAATTTGGTTCACTGAATGCATACCAACTCTATTTTTAAAGAGAAGTCTAAGTAAGAATTTCAGCTGGCTTTCTGAGTGAGCAGACAGCATTTGGTGGCAGGACCCAACAAACAGGACCTAACAGGCCTGTGCTCTGCTCTTCAGAGTGCTCTGATGAAGATAAATATTCCCTATCTCAAGGAGCTTATGAGCATTTTGCATTAAGTCAACACTTTACCTAAGTAAACACAAGAGTGACCACAGAGAAAAAATACAAATCAGACAACTGAAAGGCAAGATTCCCAGTAATTCACAGCATAAATAAAAGTACCCAAGTTTCAAGTCAGAAGACATTCTTGCCATTTGAAGTGCCATTTTCTAGGTCAGGTTTTATTACCAATTCTTTTTAATGAGATACAATTTGGAAAACATAAGTAATTTATAAAAATTGATTATGACAAGGCAGTATTATGTGATAATTTAAAATAAGCATATACCTTGTTGTCCAGAAATAAGTCTTTCAACTCCTTTGATGATTTTATGCCTATGGCCATAAGCATTAATGCCAATTTCCTTCAATTCTTTGTGTCCCATTTCAACCAATACGTCCAATGTTATCTATAATGAAAGTAAGACCATGTTTTTTGTACTAGAACAACTGCCCATGACAGTGAAAATATACCTCACAATAGTTGTGAGAAAAAGCAAGTGTGAAAAGAACAGAAACATCAGAGGCTTCAGTGTATTATTTTTGTACTTTTACTCAACTGCTTTCTTCTAGCTTTTTGTCTGAAGTAAACATGCTACAAACTACAAATTGTAACATGCATTACTTGCAAGTGTTATGTATATGTTAATATATACACATATATTTTAAGATACATTTTTTAATATATAAATTAAAAATCCAGTTACAGTCCTTTCCTTCATCCCACTCATTTTGACTGTCACATATTGAAAATCTGTCTTATTACATTATACTAACCAGTTACTATTTATTCTATTGCTTTCTAGCCCAGACTATCTGGAAATAAATATAAATAAATATAACCACTTACCTGTTCTCTCTCAAATATGTCAATTAGGTGTTCAAGGCCAAGGTTCCGCACAAACTGATTAATGCTAAAATCTACACCTGAAACTGGGTAAGAAGAAAAACACAATGTACACTCATACCTGTATTGTAAAATAAGGCATACATATCTCCCCCTTTCTGTGGCAACAAGACAGAGGCAGAAATTCCTGGTCTTTTGCAGATGTAGATTAAATATTAAATATCACTAACCAGTAGCAACTAATCTGCTCTTCTACCTCCCAAAGAGCAGTCTTTGCCACAGAACAAGGCAACCAGCTACCAGAAATGTACATTACTACATAAAGTATACTGACAAGTAAAATGTCATAGAAGTAACCTTTTTAAGATACCTGATCTAAGAACAGCCTCTTAAAAACTAGATAAAGTTTGTAGTAAAATACTGCTTGGTATGCAGCCAAATTTCATTTGACTTCTCTTTTAAAACACAATTCACCATATTGGTTCTGTTCAGCAAAAAAAAAAAAAAAAAAAAAGGCTCTGTAAGGGGAAAACAGTAAAATCTTATCCTGCAAGACTTTCAGAGTTCTGTTCCCCACTAATAACATCATAAGGAATCTAAATATTGCGTACACTATAATACCTATGAATGTATGGGAAACTTCACACCTTTGTGTTCTTTTCACCATTTGTTAAGAAATGTTATTCACTCCTGAGGAAGCCTCACCTTCTTTTTTCTCCAGAACAGTAGCTCCCTCTGCACAGTTTGTACCAACAACAGAGGGAAGTTCAGAAAAACTGCCAGACAAGTTGTCAAGACTACTTGCAGCAGACAGACTGGATGGACTGGATGGAACAGAAGAGAGGGAATCAGCTGCAGAACCTGTAGTCTGAGACACACTTATAACCTGAGGTTTGTAGCAAGTTGGTAAGGCAGAAGGAGGCATTGCTGCAGTCAGTAACGCGCTGACATCGTCTGCCTAAAGAGCAGAAAACAACTCATTAAAACAGAGGAACACTTTTGCACAATGTTTTTTCCTAGAATGCACTATCATTATATCAGACTTCTTAAGTACACTGCAAAATAATATTGGGGAAGCATGCATTTTACAGTGCAGCTTACAAATGGCCTTTTCTGCCAAGAGCATACATGAAACTGTAAAATGTCTATATGTAAAAGCTGTAAAAAGGTAAAAAGTAAGGACTTCAGTATTTCTAAAAAAATTTAGGGGCAGTTAAGTAGAATTAATTTGCTATGAAAAATGAACAGAAGCTTCTACTGGCAACCAGAATTTATGAAACAGAACAGTTACTCTGACTGTAGTTTTGGATTACATTATAATACTTAGGAAGAACACACCTAAGAACTTGACAGATAGTTTCTTACATTTTTGCTGCTATAAGGTTTGCTTATTTTAATGTCACAATTTTTGTGTTAGTCAAACTATAAGCACTGAAATTCAAAGCATCAAATTACAACCATTATTTCACTTTGTTAGCGTTCTGAGGTTTTCCCTCCCCACTCCATACTGAAATAAGATCCCTAAAGCAAGAAATTATTTAAAGACGGTTTATAAAGCTCTATTGACTTCCCTTGCCAGGCACACAGAAACCCCACAGAAACCACAGTATTTTTAATTTTGCAGAAGTGGTTGTATTACTGTTTTTTTAAAGGATAGTCTTAAATCTAGGTGTCACACATAGATAAATATGGATTTCCCAAGAGAAGTTCCATCACTTACAGTGACCAGGTCCAATGGTGTTTGTCCTTCTTGGTTTTTCAGAGTAGGATCAGCCCCGTGTGCCAGTAGCAAGGCACAAAGCTGAGTCCTTCCTTTCTGGGCTGCTTCATGAAGCGGTGTGAAAGCCCATTTGTCTGTAGCATTCACACATGCATTATACTTTATAAGTAAAGCTGCTACATCAACATGCTGGAAAAGTAAAAAACATCTGTTAAATTCCAAGGTACCACAGTGTACTAAAATAATTCAGAACTATCACTGCTATTTCTCTGTAATCAGGGTAATTCTGTATTTTTTAGAATGCACTTAATTATGATTTTAAGAAGTAATAAAGCAAGGTGTTTTCTTCCTCACCTATGACATATTAGCAAACAGTTAAGCAAGATTTGTTCTCTTGTGAAAAAAGGATAGAGTAAAACAAATTCCAAATCCAGAGGAATCAGAAGGAAAAAAAAAGCCTGATTCTGAACTTCCAGTTTGGAAAGTTTTCCAACTGTTTTGGTTAAAGACTTGATTCAAGGACAAAGATTCATAAAGTTCACAAAAACAATTGCTGTCTCAACAGCAGTCATATAATTGAAAGTGAAATCTTCCTGATAAAATTTGACTGGCACAAATAAGGAAAGGCATTTTACAGAACACCCTTCAGCCTGCTGGCTTTTTAGGCATTCATGGTCAGAAAACTCTATTCGTGACTTTACAAATTCATAAGAGTCTTTACCTACAACATAAACTGTGATCTAATTATTCCTTCTGTGTCTTACACATTCTACAGAGGCTCAAAATGCTGTCAATGAAATGCACCATTTTTTTTTTTAAATAAAGTCTCGGAAAGTTTGAGATATTTACCCCATAAGATGCTGCATTATGCAGAGGAATCAAGCCTCCTTTATCCTGTGCATTCACATCTGCTCCATGCTGCAACAGGTATTCTGCAACCTCCAAATTATTGTAACCAGCTGGAATTGCAGAAAGACAGAATGAACAGAATTAAAACACTACCCCCAACAGGATATGGAGAAGTTAATTATTAACTTAAATTAATTGAAAGTAAATTAAATTGTCAGTCCAGTGAAGACAGTGCAATACCTATCACAAAGGACAGCATTACCTTAAGAGTATTTGGTTTTAAACCTGTCAATAAACAACAAAACATCCTCTCTGGCTAGACAGAACAGGAAAATAATTAAGCAGTTTGAAAAGCAACCTAAAATTAATATGCGTAAGAATCTAATTTTTTTAAAGAAAAGGTACTGAATCCTCCAGCTGGAGGTTACTCTCTAAACTTGTGTAGACATAGAAAGTTCAGCCACAGTAATTAGTAACTGATCAAAGTAGTTAATTAGAACACTGACCTGCTAAATGTAGTGGCGTTGAATGCCGTCCTTGTGTGTCCCGACAGTTGACATTGTCAGGTGAACAGAGCTTTTTTACTCGGGCCAAACAACCTTTCTTTGCAGCATCTAGGAGAGCTGCATCTCCTCTAAGTAGGTCTTGTATATCAGTATCACCATCTTTAACAAGGTCTAGAGGAGTAATTCCATCCCTGTTTTTCTTTGTAGGGTCAGCTCCATGCTGCGCACACCAAAAACAGGTGGTAAGTATGGCAGTAGAATAAACATGCTGCATCTTAGGCATTTAGTGCCTTGTTGAGCAAACATCCTGACACATACTGGAATCCTGCAGTGAGCCTTCCATTTACTGTGTGAAAAAGGACAACACAGGTACTAACAGTATCCCTTTTACTGGAAACATTTAGCTACAATAATTTAGAAACCACAAATCAATTTCTGAAACGTAAATAGAATTTGGAAGTGAACAAGAAAGAAAAGACATTTACTTCCCTCCAGCATATGTAATACCTGTAACAGGAGTTTGCAAATCTCATATTTTCCTTTTGCTGCAGCTTCATGCAAGGGAGTGAATTTCCACAAGTCAGCTACATTGACAACAGCACCATGTTTAACCAACAGTTCTGCAACTTCATAGTGACCGTAAGAGCAGGCGTTATGTAAAGGGACAAGTCCTCTGAAAACAAAAGAGAAAAATTCTCTTTAAAAACAGGGTACTTTTTCAAAAACACAATGCATCTTTGACCATGTCAAACCACAACAAAATATTTCCCTACCCCTCCAACAGTCTAATATAGCAGGAATACCTATTGCAGTAAAAACTTAATCAGTGGGGCACTAAAAAGAAGTAAAAGCACAGGGTCAGAGAAATGCTTGATGCTCTAATCTTAAGTACTGCAAAATGCTTTTGGATATTCTTAACATCTTTATTCTAGCAGAAGTTTCTATGAAAATAAAAAAATGTCTTAAGAAAAATGGGATGCTTATCAGCTAGCAACATTTAAAAGCTGATAGATATGACCAGTTACAATTGCCAAGAAAATATATATTCAAGCATTTACCCCTTATCTTTTGCATGTACATCAGCTCCATGCTGAAGAAGATACTCCACAACAGATACTCTGTTGTATCCAGCTGCAAAATGAAGTGGTGTAGACTGACGCCCTTCAATATCTCTGCAGTTCACACTTTGGACTGTACACAGCTTCTGTGAATTTCCCCAAACAAAACATATGTCACTATGTAGAGTGTTGAAACTTCTAATTTAGTCATAGAATATTGTTATACACATCTAATTTTGCATAACTGTTTTCAATAAAAAACCATTATTTTTACAGTATTTACTTTTTACAGATTTTGTCCTGAGAAAAAAATCCACCTGCTCCCAAATCTACACCTCTGACTTTAATGAATGCTTTTTATATAAGGCAAACATCTGGAGGTGATGACTATTGTACTCTGTAATTATAGTGCAATACAAAGGTTTTAGGACTGATCGTAATTCTAAAGCAGTCAGTTTGATTGCTTGCTTTGAGAAATTATACACCGACACCGACATGTAATTCTGTGCTACTTTGGCTGGGGTGGAGTTAATTTTCTTCACAGTGGTGGGTATGGGTTTTGGATCTGTGCTGCTCACAGGGCTGATAATAGAGATGTTGTTGTCATTGCTGAGCAGGGCTCACACAGAGCCAAGGCCTTTTCGTGCTGCCACGCTGGCCAGGAGGCTGGGGGGAGACACAGCCAGGACAGGTGACCCCAGCTGACCAAAGGGCTATTCCAGACCAGATGTCATCCTGCTCAGTACATAAAGTGGGGGAACAAGAAGGAAGGGAGGACATTTGGAGTGATGGAGTTTGTCTTCCCAAGTCACTGCTATCTGAGATGGGGCCCTGCTCTCCTGGGGATGGCTGAACACCTGCCTGCCCATGGGAAGTAATGAAAGAACTCCTTGTTCTGCTTTGCCTGCGTGTGCTTTTGCCTTCTCTATTAAACTGCCTCTATCTCAGCCCAGGAGGTTGCAGCTTCTACCCTTCTGATTCTCTCCTGATCCTGCTGGGGGGAAATTGCCCAAGCATCTGTGTGGGGCTTGGTTGCTGGCTGAGGTTAAACCATGACAAATTCTCTCATATTTAAGGAGAGCTTTAAGCTTACTTTTACAGTATCCACATCTCCAGCCTTTGCAGCCTCCAGCAACTGTCGATCTGCATCAGAGTTACCTAATGGGATACCTTCTGCAAAATAAATGAGATTGCATAACAGGTAAGTGTAGGCAGTTGAAGAAATTTCTTAAGACAAGAAATAACTTGAGTTTTTTTAAAGGGAAATCCTTGAAATAAAGTTAACCAATTACCAACAAGTTTTGTCTCTGTTTACTATCTACAACTATAGCTGCTACAGCCAATGGTGTTTGGGAAGTTGACTTCAGCAACGTGCTTCCTGTATGTTTTGGAATATTGTGGAACCAACAAAGCATTCTTATTTCAGTTTCAGAATTAGACCAGATCAAGTTTATGTATGTATTATAATGTCCAAACCTTACTCTTGAAAATCCACCAACACTGCTGCCTCCACTCACAAATGCAAATCAAGCATTTTTTGTTTTAGAAACTCACTTTCTACTTTCAAGATTCCCCCCACCCTATGTCAGGATTTTAATAAAATTATTCCAAGTGACTATACCCCAAAATCTTTGTATCTGATTATCCAGACAGTAAATGATACTGTTAAGTAGGGAGTAAAACATCATCTAGTACTGTCTTTCATAGAACATTTTTTTTTGTTGACTAGTCTTCACTATTATTTGGCAGCACTTGGAACAGCAAGTAAAATGAAGCACCACAGTGGATGCTGAATAACTCAGCATACCTTGTAGTAACTGTTGCACACTTTCAGTCCCCATTTGTAAGGCTGTAAAGCCCTGCAGAGACACGATGGAAGGATCACATCCAGAACTCAGCAGCAACCTACATGTCTGAAGATGACCACAATGTGCTGCTCTATGAAGAGAGGTCTGGCCAAGATTATCTAATGCATTAACCTAAAAATAACACAAACAAGAAATACCACCATCAAGTTAGTATTAAGATATTTTCATTGCTGACTGTGAACATTTCACAAGTAGTATCCTTACTCTAATAAAAAGAACATAGTATATTTCCAAAGGTGATGACATTTCAAACAAAAACAGTTCATAAAGTAGACCCCTTTTAGAGGCATGGGAATAATTCAGTGCATTTTTTACCACAACCAGGAGTAATTCACTGTTTTGCTCCTCACAGTACAGATCTTCAGTGCTAACATGTAGAACAGGCTTCTACCTTGCAATGGCTTATTGTGGTTTCTCACACTGAGGACTTCGTATCTGTTGGCTCAGTCAAAGTGTATTCAGCAATTTAAAACTCTGCACCCAAACCTTACTTTTATTCCCTACTCTTCCTCTGGTTTTGGAAACTGTCTACAATCAAATTTCCATGAGAGAGATTCAACTCTCAATCTTGGAGGGTTCAAGCACTATAGAGTCTTTCCTTCCCACATCTTTTTGTGGAAGTTTGAACGAAAATTTGTGTTATGAATTAATATTTTGTCTTCATTTTGCTTTTTACCGCATACAACATCCTGTAAAGTCTGTCTGTCACACAGTTCAGACTAGCTTCTTGCTGTTCATATACAACCCCCACTTTTTTTCCTTATGTATTGCATCATTCCTGCTGGACAATGAAGCACTGAATAAGACACTTTGAAAGTTTTCCATTCCCAGAGAGAACTACATCTGCATTTCTTAAAAACAGGACCAAACCAACCATGATTCTGTAATGTATGGGCTGTACTGATGGATCGATGGCCTGTAGCTGAACTCTACAAATCTAGAACCTTCCAAAACTAATTATTTTACAAAAACTTCCATTCTCATGGTGTGAAAACCTGTACAGTACATGAACGTCAACAAAAGTATGATACTCATACCTTAGCTTCATGTTTCACAACTACTTCAACAACATCATTATGAGCCTTTTCTGATGCCACATGCAGAGGAGTCAAGAAGCTAAAAAAAAAAAAAAATTAAAAATGTATTTTGCAAATGTTCTAAACAAACAGTTAAGAGCATTCATTCGTAACCACTCACTCTTTTGTTTTTTCATTGATATTGGCTCCTTTCCTCAGCAGCAATTCACATACTTGTTTCCTCTTAGGATATGGAGATGCAGCAGCACAATGCTGTAAACATTAAAAAGTTTACAATTAACAACCAGCTAGCAATATCCAGGTTTTACTACCTGCTGATCAGCTGGCAGTTAAGAGCTGGTGGTATACAAAGACAACAGAAAAAAAGCCTCAAAACACGCAGACACTTATTAATTTGGAAGATTCCACATGGGCTTTTGGATTTACTCTGGTATTTTCAAGAACTCCTCTTTCTAATAACTGCTGGAAACCATCCAAACAAAGCCAATATACATAGCTTGCTGTAGCTTAAAATGAGGCTATTCTACAAAACCCAGTCATTTAGACAATCTAAACAGGCCTGAATAATTTATGTTAGTCTTAACATTAAGAACAAAATATTACTCAGTGTTATTTGCTTAACTAGACACTGGTTATTTCAGGTTGGTCTGAATTACAACACTTGACACTGCAATATTTATTGTTAAACTATTACCTAGTATGCTTAGGTTAGCCACAATATATACAAAACCATTAATAAATCCTGAGATATTACCAATGCTGTCTCATGTGTCTGAGGATGCTTGAAGTTCACCGTTTCCAAAGAAAGATGTTTCTTTATACGAGCTACATCCGATTCTCTTGCAGCCTGTAGCAGTGAGTGACCTTTGAATTCATCTTAAAAAACAAAGAAATACATAGCAGAGGGTTACACTCCTTGGCTCAAGAAGGACCAAGAGAATTGCTTCTTTCAGTTAAAAAAAAAATAAATTCATTGTATTCAGCAGATCATGGAGCACACATTTCCAAGTCTGACTCAAGCTATTACATCAATTGACAGAACTTGTTAGTTAAGTCAAAATGCTACACAAATTTTGCTTTGTTTCTAAACCAAAGCCAGACACATCCGACCTGGCTGTACAAGATCTATTTCACTCACCACTCTGTAGGTTCTACTGTTCACACAGGTACTAACTCAAGCATATAAAAATCTCTGCTTCTGACCTATTTTTGGAAAACCATTTCAAAATAATTATTCTATCATGAAGCCTAGTGTAGTATTTATGGACAATTTTTTAATATTTGTATTTATATTTAATATCCCTGAAAGTTATCGTTTGACCACTCAAGGACAGAATCTGAGGTCACTCTTTTAACTTTTTAAGTTTGCTGGACAAAAATAAATTTTTTTTTCATCAATTTTTTCGAACTTTCAGTGATTGTGAAAAACAATCACACTCAAACATATTCAGCATTCTAAACAGTTATTCTATTCTTCAAACAATAAACTGTGGAATAAAAATTAATATTTCAACAATCTTGATGTAATGACAGGAACAAGTACAGGATATGAAAATGTATTGGCAAGGTCATGAGGGAAAGCATTTAATAGGGGAAAAGCTACAAAACCCATCCCAACCACTTGACTATAAAACTGACAGTAAAATTATTTCAAATGCCTTCATTCAGAAAATCTAGCAGTTTCAAATTATAAACAGTGAAATACACTGTGTAACATTGCACAACCACTTTTAAAGTGTAAGCATTTTCCAAATCTGGTTTCTGGCAGGTCACTGTCTAGGGAATCTAATTACACATTACAAGCTGTAACTGCAGAACTGATCCCACTTGATACTCACATGCTAATCGTTCTTTTAATTGGGGCGTTGGAGCCAAATCAATGGTGCTTTTGTTGTGACAGTTCAACAGGGTTGGGTCAGCACCATAACTTAACAAAAGAGAACATACTTCCACCCTGTTCTTAGAAGCTGCTTCATGCAGAGGGGTGAATTGCCACAGATCCATTGCATTCACACATGCTCCATGCTTGAAAGGGAAAGGGGTAAAAAAAGATGCAATCAAAACCAGGACGTTAGAAAAAGACTATGTTATTAGTTTTAATACAGTAGACTGTTAAAATAAAAACCAATGCTCATATGCAAACTGTTTCCAATATACTCATTTTCAATGTAACATAACATTTCAGCACATTGTGGTTTTTAGTCACCTGGTGTCCCACAGGTACATTCAAAGAAGCCAAAGGCTAGCTAGTCTTTTCAGGCTTTCTCAGAAAGGAAAGGAGCTCTGCTACAGGTCAAATCAGAGAAAAAGAAATATTCACATTCTCCAAATCACCTGTGAACAAGCTCTGGCTCTTTACAGCTCTAGAAAATGTCTAGAGTGACCAGCTGCACTAAGATAAATACATGTTCTGTGAATAACCCCCAAGATATGAGTGCCACGGTATCTAAACTGAGATGGGCATTCAATTTTAATTCAAAACATTTTAAAAGTTTCTACAAGTAACACTCCTGGATGAGTAATGTATGTGCAATTCTTCTCCAGTAACATTTTGACTGTACTTCAAGTTCAGTCTGTAAGCAAATACATGCTCTTTCCTACTGCTTCTCTTAAAGCTGTATAGCTTTGCAAAAAGTAATTTAGAATTCTCTAGAGCAGAAATCCAATACAGAATACAACTCTAGCTAAATCATTAAGACACACAGTAGTGTATATGCAAAACCTCATTTGTGGGGCTGTGTCTAGTATCACCATTGTAAAAATTCACTTTACAACTGGCCCCTGAACTGAAAAAAATCATGACTATTTATATTTACTGCAATGTAAGCTTACTTGAATAGGTTTTTTACTTAATTTTTTGCTAAACGAGTAGAAAGATCCATGGAATTAGTGGGGGGCTGAAACACATAGAGCAGAACAAGAGCTATTCTCTGAGCAGCCAAATGTCTAGAGTCAGATAACAGAACACCCTCAGTTGTTATAACAATCTTGGTTTGCTGTGGCAGCTGAGAATAGGCACAGCTCAAAACTCCTTCGGTGGAGTCCATATATTATACTGCAGCCCACATCTTCAAGCCACTAGTTTAATGTGTATCATACTTATCTTCAAAACTAACATAATCCAGATACACTGCTTCAGTTCCAAGAGTTCCCTTTTGTTAGGAAAACTGACAGGTTTCTCTTTCTTTGGGGTGAAGGCTACAATTCAGGGCCAGAACTAATGCTGTAAAGTTAATTTAGTTAATTTCCTCAAAAGACTGACTGCTCTTTAATTTTAAAATGTTTACTATCTTTACCAGTATTCTTTTCAAACACCTCTTATTGCTTTGTCTTTTAAAATATATATTCTTCTACTGTCAAACTCAAAACATCACTCAGCTTGTAAGGAGTTTTTTGGTGCTTTTTTTTGGTGAGTGTAGAAAGATTGAGATAAGCAGTACTTACTTGGTGGTATGAAAATATTCACCTTTGGAGCAGAGAGAGTTAAAAACAGAAAGCACATTTATAAAGAAAAAGCTTCCTTGCAAGCACAAGATTCTGTAGCTCCAGCTTAATAATCACTAACATGTAGAGCAAAAGCAATTTATCAGTTTAAGTTTTGTAAATCTACGTACAAAATAAAAAAATATGCAACTTGTATTAGTCTATTATAAACTGTTCTTATTTAATAATATGCAATTTGATCTCTTCAAAGACCAACCTTTACTAGAAGCTCTGTTACTTCATAATGACCATAGGAACAGGCATTGTGAAGTGGCACCAGATCTCTACATAGAGGACAAAGGACAAGGATGATTATTTTAGTACACATATATTAATTTCAAATGCATCAAACACATTGCAACTCGTACTACACTTCATGTTGAACATTTTACAAAAATAATATGACAAATGTTCAAATGAAATTACGGGGAAATAAGAAGCTGAAGAAGAAAGCAGAAAATCCCATCAGCATTTATCAGAACAGTAAACATCTAAAGTAATCAGAAGATGAGAAGTGAATTGCATTGTCTCACTGCAGATGAAATGGTTCCACTCAGACTTGGAACCCTAAGCAGGAAGAACTATCTGCAGGGGATGTTCAGGAGTGACCCTAATATTGCTTTTCACAAGAACAATGCTGTAATATCTTCTCCAGTGAAAACGAATCAATTTGCATTTTTGTCACAACAGAAAGGTTAAAGGTGACAGAACAGTCTAACCATGGAAATTCTTCATGGTTAAAACTGTAATACTGCTCTTTACTTCCCCTCAATTTTTAATGAATTCTGTGTGTTCTGAACAAAGGGAAAAGGGAACCTACCCTTTATCCTTAGCGTGTACATCAGCTCCATGCTGCAGTAAGAGCTGGACTATTTTTACACGGTTATACCCAGCTGCTAAATGTAATGGAGTAGACTGAAACAAGAGAATGTAGAATAAATCAGTAACACAAAATCAAGGTTGAGTTTCTATTTTTTTCACAATTTGTTAACAGTACTAAATGCTGAAATCCTTCAAGACTTACAAGCTTAAAAAAAACCCCAGAGTGCTTGAATCAGACATTTGATAACTATGTTGATTGTTCACTGACTACTCTTGAAGTCAACATAAACGCAAATCCCAAATTTATCCATCACTAATACAAAGGCCATTTTTGGTTTTTTAGCCTACCATAGCTATAAATACTTTGCTGGCACAAACTAAATCCTTGTGAAAGGGGAAGTAGGAAGACCATTAGCAACAATGACTGTTAAACTATGAAGAAGTCTCTCTGCCAATCAGTGAAGTAAGTTTAAAAATTATCAAGAGGCATTGCTATCCACATTTGTGAATGCAGTGAGCGGGGAGTGGGGGAAATTTCATCTCTTCTTAACTCTCACCCTCCAGAGAGCAGACAGATAACTAACTGCTCTATGATTTTTTTCTAGCAAATGCATTCAAGCATCAGCAGCACTAAAGGCAGAGCTACAAATTAGTGAGGAGGAATTTTATCCTCTGTATTTACAAACTCATCCACTGAACCAGATTTCTACAGTTCCCAGATGATGAGCCTCATAACCAGATGAGAAAACAGAGATGTATCAGTGGTTTGGAGATCCCACTATCTTACCACAAAGCCTCACAAAGGGGAAGTAACTAGATCAAAACATGGGTGAATGAGTACTAACACTTAATGAGAATAATGATGCCAAAAAGTGATACTCCTGAACCTTCTGTAGGCAAGGGGCTGAACCCATAAGATTTTTCAGAATGGAGATTCTGAACATTTTTATGTATTTCTTTACCATTACTTACAGCAATGAGCAGCTTGCTCCTGAATCAGTAACTTGCCTTAGGGTGCATGTCAAATAAAGCACCTGTGTGTTTCTCCCTGATAGGGACAAAAATCTGTGAAAAGGCCTCGCTTCTTTATCACTGCAGATATGAAGGTCAATCAGAAGTTTCAATTGAGAAGGTGTTTGTTTATTGCTCCTATACAGAATTACTTGCATAGTCCTTTTAAGATTAAAAAACAAACAAAAAAAAAACCTCAGCTGGCTGCTAGAGAGGTGGGATTTTATTTTCTCACATACAGTGAAGAAAACAGATTTTATGTTTAACATTTTTAAAATCTGGTCAAACAGTAACTGGATCATGTAAGAGATATCTACTTTAAAATCATGCTTTAAACAAAAATACCTTTCTGCCATCACTTGCATGACAGTTAACATTTAATGGTGTAAGAAGAGACATCATCTTTTCCTCATTTCCACTCCTGAAAAACAAGAAGCGAAATGAGCAGAAATATTCTTATCCCAACTTTTAGCAGCTTATTCTGGTTTTATATTTTTCACTGTGATAATGTTCCACAGATCTGAAGCAACACATTCCTCTCTGTATTGTCAGCATTAAAGAGGAAACAAAAATGCACTTGTGCAACTACTTTCGTAGCTTCATTCACAAAAAATAGGCAAAGCTTAGCATTTAGATGAAATGCAAGCTCCACAGACTACATATCTATATATTAATTCCATAAAATTCTGCAAATATAATTCCAGTTATTTTCCATAAATATAAACATACCTGGCACTTTCTAAGAGCTCATCTTTCTTGTATTCACCTAGAAGACAAAAGGGCTTTCTTTAGCTGTAAAATAAATATCTGTATGTGAAGTTCACTACTTATCCTCCTCTTCTAAAATTTTAGCGAATGTAAGTGCTGGAAGTACTCACAAATACTCTTTTCAGTTGTTCAAGGGAGCTTTTAAAAAAGAGGAAGGGCGAGTTTTTACACAGGCAGGTATTGATAGGACAAAGGGAAATGTACTCAAGCTAGAAGAGGAGAGATTTAGGTTAAATGTTAGGAGGAAATTCTTTACTCAGAGGGTAGTGAGGCACTGGAACAGGCTGCCCAGAGAGGTTGCAGATTCCCTGCCCCGGAATGTGTTTAAGCCATGTTGCACGGGGTCTGGGCAATCTGGTCTAGTCACAGCTCCTGCACATGACAGGGGGTTGGAATGATGTGATCTTCAGGGACCCTTCCAACCTAAGCCATTCTATGACTCTAAAAATTTGACAGTTCATTATTGAACTAGCATGATAAACTATCCAGAACACATGCCATGACTGAGATGATGAAAGCCATATGGGAATTCTATTTAGAATTATAAACCAGAGACAAGTTAAAGTAGTATCAAAAAGACAAGCTCCAAACTACTGTGTTACATCAGTTCAACTGTTACTAGTCATAAAGAAATCTAAAGATTATCACTTACCAGTCAGCACTGCTTTTGCAGACGGGTCTGCTAAATCCAAAGCTGTTCTTCCATCTGTGTTCCGGATGGTTGGTTCAGCACCGTGCTGCAACAGTACTACAAAAATGCCAAAGTTTTCCATGAGAAAACAATTCTACAAGACAAGGTTTATCATACA
This sequence comes from Urocynchramus pylzowi, assembly GCA_013397555.1. Classification (NCBI taxonomy): domain Eukaryota; kingdom Metazoa; phylum Chordata; class Aves; order Passeriformes; family Fringillidae; genus Urocynchramus; species Urocynchramus pylzowi. The sequence continues at coordinate 102,981 of VZRH01001500.1, read as the reverse complement.
TATCATTACTGTAATCTGCAAACAACAAAAGAAACATTCTAACTTCCTTTTTCAAATTTTTCATGTCAGCATTCTGCAATGTCATCTGTGACCAGTGTATCTGATGAAACATGTCTAGACACATTTTAAGAGAAAAAAGCAGATCAGAAAGAGAACAACCACAGACTGACAAGAGACAATCTCAGCTGAAAGCTTGTGACCGACCCACCACAATACTCAGCAGCTGTTTTCCAGCAGCTCCAGAGCATGCTGCCCCAAATCCTGTGCTCTCCTAACTTGCAGACAGCAGTGGCAGGCTGTGCATGCTGCACTCAGGCCAAACAGGCAATGTTATCTGTACAGCTCTCTAGAACTTTACAGTTCTCTTAAAGTAAATGGCAGCAAACCACACAACAAAGAAATGTTTCTTGACTACGTGTCTACCTCTTCCTTAAAGAGCTCCTCATAAGAACTGTGTAGGTAAAACAGGTAGTCAATATAATTGAAGTTTTCCCATCCATAACTAATTTAACACAGCTGCTACACATAAGACAGAATGAATCCATTATTAAGATCACTTTTGTTCTTCCCACTGCACTGTGATCAGAAGCAGAAAGCAGCATAAGAGTCTAGGCTGAAATGGAAGAGAATTTTCGCTCCATCATGTCATTTTAAAGCACTTTCCCCATGATGAACCTTTATAGGTAGACAATTATAAAGAAAGATCCAAAAACCTGTATCTTGTAACAGTGACATATGAATTGAAGTTTATGAAAGGTGTTTACTTTTAACCCTTGTATCAGCCATAGCTCCACAGAGTGAAAATGGTCTTGAAAGGGTTCTTGATTTTTCACAGCGAAAATAAGTGAGTCAGTTACAGGAAGAGTGGGAGAAAATTACCAATGCAGACATCTGTCTTCCCCTTAATGGCAGCTTCATGAAGGGGAGTGTAATTCCAATTATCTCGAGCATTAGGATCTGCACCGTGCCGCAGGAGCAGATTGACAACTTCAGCATGGCCAAAAGAGCAGGCGTTGTGAAGAGGAATAAGGCCTCCATCATCTCGTGCGTGGACATTGGCACCACTCTGAAGCAAATATTCAACTACATCCTTCCGACCAAAACCTGGAAGGGGAAAAGGCAGAAAAGGCTTCAGGGTGGGGCAAGAGAAATCCCTGCCCCAGAGGTGCAGATTAAACCAACAAACTTCAGTAACAGTAACCACTCCTAAAGACAATCACAAGTGGCATGGTTTACCAAAGAAGCATTTACACACTAAGGATGTTTCTGAAACTCTTAAAAATTAGAGTAAATTCAGCAGAAAAGTAATATTATTAAAGATTACAGAAACAATTAATATCTTGATAGGGTTCCCTCAAATTTCAGCTTTATCTTGCATACTTATATAATGGTAAATGAACTAGGACATCAAACTGTATTTGTGTTTGCTTTACTATCTTCACATGAGGCAAGAACACTTCAGGATTTCCGCTTGTAGCCATTATACCCATCTGGTTATGTTCCAAAGGCCACCTCAAAGGTTCCGTGAATGTCTCTGCAGGTCTCAGCAATGATTAAGGCAGGTAAGAGCCATCTATTAGAATGTATCAGTCTTCTGCCAAGTACCTTCTGGGAAATAACTCCTGTGCAGGACTTGGCCTTCCTTTAAATATCTGAGTTACAAACTTTTCCTGAGCAGATCAAGATCTGGATGAAGTCTTGAGCTTGCCACAATAACCATGAAGTTGCCAACACCACTGATATCCAGATTGCAGTGAACTTAAACTTTGCTACAGATCACCCATAGAATGTCCATGGCAGGTTTAAGCCCTTGCAACCGTAACCTAGAAATGATGTATATTCCTGATAACAACACAGCATTTCAGTGACAAAGGCACCAAAGCATACAAGTGTCAGCATTTCAGTTATAACTGAACTTTCAGTCTTAGCTTAGTTGTGACTGAACCTTTTCATAGCATGTTCTTCACTAAACCTGAATTCAGTAAATCCCTCTTCTGGAGCAAGAAGCACTTTCACCACCTGGAGCTCCCAAAAAACCCACTGCCATTATTAAGCAATTTCTGGATCCCACTTGCTAAGAGAAGGTCTTGTAGACAAGCTGTATGTGTACGAGAGAGAGGCCTGGACAAGTATTCAGAAATACTTTAGTTAAATTCTCACTTTACTCTTCTTCCCTCAAAAGTCTGGTAAGGAACCATATTCACCACAGGTTCATCATTATTGTAACAATCATTTTATGTCAAACTTTTGAATCACAGCACGAACTTCAAGGTGTTTTCCGGTAACAGTCCATAACAGTAATATATAACAGTATAGCCAGTCTGGTAACAAGGCTATACTGGTGATGTGCTTTCTCAAAATACTGGTGATGTATTTCTTCAAAATACAATACTAATGATACAAATCTTAGCTCACTAGCACCTTGCCTACGATAGAACCACAGACCCTGCAGCAAATTCACTTCTGAGTCTCACCATGCCACTTACCCACCTTGCCTGTCATAATAGAGAAAAGAAGCTCAGCACACTTGGGATAAAAACTGGATCAGTAACATGGTCCATGCAAAACCAATTTAACTGCACAGGCACAGGAAGTCATATTCACTGCACATGCAAGCATATTTCTGCTGCCAAAAAAAATATTAGTAGCTATACCCATTCAGCCTTATTGTCTATAATACATTATATGCATCATGTTTCTCATTCTTCAATATGTTCAGCTATTCTAAATATTATAAATACTGTTATTTTTCTTAAATGTGTCCTGATATTTTTCTTGTTTCTGCAAGCTTTCAAAAATTGTTTATAGTTTGAATATATACTCAAAATGTACTAAATTATTTTGAGAAACTACTCAAAAGAGACCTTCCCATGTGCTGGAGTCCCGCAAACACATAATCAAAACTCTTATTTGATGACAGACTGCTTGGTATTTTCTTCTGAGTACCAAAAAATGTTCTCCAGGACTGCTGCAATTATGTTAGGAAAGACTGATCAAATTCTTTGTTACATAACCACTCATTCTTGTACAGAAGGCATTCCTACCCCTCAAAGTATTGATGTAAAGTCATGTTTTTACAGGTAAAATTCATCAGGAATCAACATCATAATTGAAAATCAGCTGTAGCAAACCTTATTACAGGCATAGAGAATTCCCTTGGATCCCTCTATTTAATACAGAGGTTCAATCAGACCCAATTCATGAGCAATCCACAGCTTCTCTCTCAGCAGAGCCTGCATCCATTCAGAAAGTACCTTCAGTACAGCAACACCCCTGCAACTAATTTAATGTCGACGAAATTAACTCATTTGTATCACACCAATTTTTGTAACTTTTCTCCAGCCCCCAGTGCACAGCAGGGATTCCTTACTTCCTTGGGGAAGCATCTGCACAACAGGGCACCATATATGGAAGGGGAATTATTTTCCCATTACTTTCTAAAGGATGCATGAGTACAGAGGAAGTGGCCAAACTGCACAATGGCCTCTGCCTCTGCTGTTTTTCCTGAGAGTGGAAAGCAGGGACAGCCTTTGCTACCACAGGAAGGCAGTCACTGCCTACTCTAACAGTTCCTCTTCATCATTAGTTGGCTGCAGTAAAAACTATTTCAACACTTCAAAAAACCTCAACATTATAATTTTTAAGAGGTAGTTGTTTTCTTTAGCTCTTGGGCTTTTATCAAGAGACCACCTAAATGGGATCACACCTTTCAACTGTTCAAGGTAATGGTCTTATCATCATGAACTCTGTTTTTTATTGCCAACAAGAAAGGCTGGCTACTCAGGACCTCGAGCTGACACTCTTCTACCACCTGTGACAGCTGAGCAGCTTACTGCACTGCTCCCTGGAAAGTTACAAATTTTTAGCTGACAATTCACAATTATTAATCACAGTAGAAATGTACAACTGTGTATAATTTTAAAAAGGTATTTACAGTCACTGTGGGTTATAATTGACATTCAGCTACTTCTGATGGGATAAAAAGCTAACAGAAAGAACTTAGCTCAAATTCTTCTCCCCTACCCCGAGTGTTCATATTTTTAATGAAATTTGGATTGCAGGAAGGGCATTTTGGTACCTGCCAAGTCCTCAAAACCTTGTGATACTTTGAACTTTGACACACACTGTGATGAAAAAGACTAACTTGAGGAAGTATATGCAGTTTATGATGGGAGAGGATGGAGCCTCTTTTATTGTGAAGGATGGAGGGCTCTCGACTAAACCTTCAGGATAATTATTACACACACAGTTGTGTGCTACAAAATCCAAAGAACAACCTTCAGCAAAACTCCAATATGTATTACTTCTGATAATGACACATTTTTAGGGAGAGCTTTAAGCTCTTTTTTTTTTTCCACATCTTTTACTTCAAAATTCACCTTTACAAATTGACACATGGAAAAAGAAGAATTTGGTTTATTTTTAAAAAAAAAATTGTTAAGTAAGATCTGGGAAAAGACCTAAAAAATAGAACCCAAGTTCAGACCCAGAATGCCACTAAAAAAGGAAAAAAGGGCAATACAAAACGGGGTGACATGGTGTATTTCAGCTCCAACTCCTCCATAAAAGAAGCCTTGAAACTGAATGAAACTAGTCAGAGAAGTTTTGTAATGTATTTTCTAAGAACACCCAGAAACAAAGCCGGAATACAACAGATTTTTGCTTTTGCTTCCTGGAATGTGACTCCTTCAGAGGCAAAGACAAAAGAAGTGAGTATTATTCCAACTGTGAATAATAGGGGAAAGGCAAAACCAAACAAAACCAGTCAGGCCCAAGTCCAAGAGCTACTTATGTCCACCTTTCACACAGAACCTATTGCAGGTGGGCTGACAACAGCACAGTTCGACCTGAGGGGGTAAAGAGAGCTCCACAGAGAAATCACATAAGTGTTTTCTGTCCCATTTAACCAGAAACTCCCAGCATCTCCTAAAGGCCGCTGAGAGGAGCAATTAATTTCTCTGTGCCAAGTCAGAAGAAGACTCAGGATGACAACAGTGTCTCCCATTTACACACCAACCTGTTCAACATTAGAAATCTAACAACTACATGAACTTATGGCTATGCAATTTTTAAAGAAAAAACTTTCAATGGATCAGGAGTTATTTAAAGTCAAGACAGATCAGCCTTGCTCAGAGAGATAAACTAGATCATTATAGCAAATAAGAAATATCTTCGGCAAAAAAACCTCCAAAACAAAAAGCAAATTAATAAAGAAATAAAAACAACTCCTCTCTTCTCCAAAATGCTCCAAAAGACACACAGTTGTTTAGAGGTTCAGAGTTTATAAGTGGACAGGCAGGATTGCTGCATATAAAAAAATAGCTAGAAAAATTGTTTTCCTCTGACAGGATATTTTGTCTCCCAAGCTCTCTTGCCAATTAAGCTTCTTGAATTTATGAAATACTGCTGTCCTGCGGAGGCTTTCAAGAACTTAGACCTCTTAAGTCTGAGTCAAGCTCTCTTAACATGAGAAAAGGACACCTGAAGCAGAAACCTTTACCAACACAATCTAATAAAGAAACAAACATCTTTGTTACTATCCATATTGATTAGCCTGAAAAGAAGCTGCTGTTTTCTGCAGCCTGTCAGCCCTGGAGTCCTACATCTAAGGCTGTAATTAAACCAAAACAACCCACATGAAAACAACAGTCACAGTCAGGTCTTTGTCTGAAAAGGTGGGATACAATCTTCTGGCCAGTTGCCAGTGAAAGCAGTTGTCCTGTGACGTCAGTTGTTTGCTTACTTACGTCCTGAATTAACAAAGTCCATTTGTCAAAGATAAGAACGCAAAAAGCTTAGAAACGGCGTTATCAGACGAACACCTTCACGCGTTCAATTCTAAAAATGCACAGGCCCGCTGGAATCCATGAGAACCGTACGTGGGACATGTGTCCCTGTCAGAGCTCACGTGTCACAACACGAACAGCACAAACCCCACTCCAGATGTGGCCTCAAAGCCAGATGAGGTGGTTT
>VZRH01001500.1:74502-95967 GCA_013397555.1 Urocynchramus pylzowi | reverse complement strand
CCCTGCTCCTTTGGAAGGGATCGGCAGGAGCAGTAAAACGTACAGCACTAGCGATTCGTCCCAGAAGAACAAATGTGCCTTTGGTGCTTTCAGTGATTGAATGTCGGGATTTTTCTGTTCAGGGATTTTTTCCCCCTGCAAAGTGTGTAAGACTGCATTTGGGTGCCGATGGCTCCACGCCCCTTGCACAGTTGCTTATATAGGAAAATACTGTGACTCCGAGGAAGTTCAGTGCTTGCATAATAACTATGAAATGGAAATTATACAGCATAAATGACATAGTTCTCTTTATTAATCTCGAAAAACAGATATTAAAAAAACCTGTTCGTTGACTTTGCCAGTTCAAGGTTTTGAAAGAGAACGGAAAGTGTCCTGTCCCTGCAATAAGCCTGATGGGCTTGATGGGGAAGCCTGAGCCTAGGTGGAACTGACTAGAAGAGATGCAGTTGATAATTCTGAAATGTGGTTTTTTGTCTCACACCATATCAAAACACTTACTTTGGAAAAGGTAGTTGAATAAGGACAGTACTTTGCTGTTGCAAATGCAGAGATGAGTATCTCCAAACTCAATTCACCTTCCAGACTGCTGTCACATTAGGAAATGAAATGACCCAAGTGCAAGGAAAAAGATCTAGCACATTTGTACAGACTAGGCACTTCCATTCTGTCAAACATCGCTGTCCCTGAAACAAGGCAGTTACATCCAAATTTTCTCTCCCTGGTCCATGCTAATGCTTAAACTGCACCCAGGAATTTTATGGGGGAGACTACAAGCTGTAGCAGGCTGTCACCATGCTCTAGTGACAGATCAAGGTCCGATGCTTGTGTCTGTGTCCTGCTCAGTTTGGTAATTTACACGTAGCCACAGCAGCAGTGCGACAGAAGAATGCAGCCAGCACAGGGCACACACGCTTTGACAAACGTGATGCCTTGGTCATGTGTGTTTGTTTTCTTTAATCCCACTGGCTTTTCTCTGTGCCTCCATTGAAATTTCAAGCTGTGCTCAGCAGGCAGGGAATAGCCAGAGTCCCACACATATATAATTCATCCCCTGTTTTGCATGGGGCCATAATGTTCTGCATAAACTGTCATCAAATGTGGCTCATGGGCCCGCTCAGACCTCCTCGACTTCTCCAAAATGTGCATGATGAGAGCTTCCCTTCCTGCCTGCAGGCACCACAGACTGAAAACAAGACCTGCAATACTGCCATTTGTATCTTTTATTATCACCATTAGCATAGCTTGAAAAAGTATACAAGCTTTTGAGTTCATAAACCCTTCTCTGGGCCTACTGCAGAATTAGCAAATGAACTAAATTGACTGCTTTCACATCAAAATTAAAGAAGGGACTTTGTATCTAGAAATCTGTGCAAGTACCTGTGTAAATACAAACAAATCCAGCTCCTCAGGTCTTCTAAGTAATTTTGAATCCTGAACAATATTTCACTGTTCTGCTGGAGTATGATTATAAAGAGCACGGCCTGAAATAAATTCTACATTCTCTCCACATCACTATACCCAAAAAGTACTATTATTCTAAATTATCTGCAGCCTGAATTCCTTTTCTAGCATGTCTTCGTGATAGCTTGAGTGTGAAACTACAGCAGGTCTTTATGAATGGAAGCAATTTTAAAAAATTACACTGTAAGACCAGGATTCAATTAGCCTTGAATTCAAGGAGGGAAAGACTCTCAGCATATTTTAGAACTGGTGTATTAATAGCCTTCACAGTGACTTTTGAGATTCACCATACATACTCCCCCCTTTTTATATTATTTATATGTTTATTCATTTTATGAGAAAATAATCTGTAAAATCCAATAATTTTCTTCTTTCTTCTGTACAATAGCATGGTTAGAAAACCACAGCTGAAATATATGCCAAATCCCACCCAATACATGCGGTAGGCACTTTTCTAGAGGCAGCAGGGGGTTTGTAACCCACCTGTTACTAACCCAACCTGAGAGGCTCAGCCATGAACAGCTCAGAAACATTTCCCTGTTATTCCCTTTAGTGTAATTTGGCATATAGCAATGGCCTCTGCCTTTGAAGTGTATTAATTCTGGTGGCATAACCTCACAAACCAGAAACATGAAGTATTTTGAAAGTGTGCTCAGTTTGTTTAGAAACATGCTTGGCTGGTCACTAGAGGGCAGGAAAGGAAAGGAGATAAAAGGAAGGAAAAAATAGAAAAAAATGACGGGGAGAAAAAGAAGAAAAATAAAAATAAATAGAGAAATATATAGAAAGAAAAGAAAGAAAAAGAGGGATTGTTGGGCATGGAAAGACTAAAGTAGCCTTAAAAAGAAATTATTTTCCTTTCTGCTTAGGAGATTAAGGTTTGTTTATGGGGAGAGACATTGTTCATGCCAATCTACAAGGCAGTCCCTCAGATTTAGGATTTTTAGCTGTCAGCCCTTCATGTTATGAGGATTTTCCAGTTATTTCTAACTGCTCCCTGCAGTTCTTCCCTGCCTTGCTCTTGGAAGCAAAGTAAAATGCTGGAATAAATAGAACATTTCAAGAGTTCAGAAATTTAGCTTATTCCAAAAGGAGAATGATTTAAAATTTATTCCCTTTGAAGTATTTCCAGATGAGACTTGGAAAAAAAGCCCAAACCAGGGATAATTAATGTGTACATCAGGAAATAATAAAACATTCCTATAAAGAAAAGGGTTTATTTTGGAGAGAAACAGAAGTGATCTGTTGCTTATTACTATATTTTTATAACTATAAATAGAAACTTTCACAGTGCAAGCTTCTTTTTCTAAATGAAAAGATCAATTTAAGAAATACAGGCTCACTGCAAAATCAAAGCCGTACAGGCTGTACATCAGTGAATATGTGTTATACTGGATCTTTAAAGAAACTTTCTCCCTTCCCCTTCTTATATCATCCATCAAGTACTTTGGCTATGTCTCTTAAACAAGCAGGAGCTGGTTCTTTTTCTCTGCCACTTACCCATGTGTAGTTAGTGGTGTTTTATATGCAACACCTTTATTTTACCAGCAGTTGGGGGTAAAGTGTAACAATTATGAAATGTTGTTCTGGAATAAGAAAGGGATTAAAAAAAAAAAAAAAAAGGAGACATGGAGATGGTGAAATGTTGAGAGACTGAGCTTTTCAGAGAGGAGCAAGCACAAAGCCAAGTGGTCTCTCTAGGAGATGGGGATACACTGTCAGTTGTTAACAAGCTGCAATGGTAGGCCATTTAGTCATCAAAATACTGTATCTGTCTATGCAGCAACCAAGATAATTGTTCAGCAGCTTCATGACCAGCTGTGGGGGCAGCAGTTAGAGAAGATCCTTTTTACTACTAGGGAGAAGCTTGTGATCCAGACACCAGCAGCACAGATAAGTGTATAAGAGTTCATGGAAACTAGATTACACAGAAAAAAAAAAGCCTTTGGTCCAGGATGCCTGTGATTTGTTTAAAATTGTTCCAGTTTTCTGTCAAAAACTGCTAGACAGAAACACGTCTAGAGGGCTTAAATGGAGCTCTTGTTTGTTTTTCTGTAGTGCCTGGAACATTCTGGGATGACAGAGAGCTTTTTTAAAAGCGTAGGCTCCTTGCATGCAAAGCAGAATTACACAGGGTGCCAGCATGAGAACATGGCAGAGGCCTGGGAAGTTTTATTGGGAAGAAACCACAAGCAGCAGAGGAGCAGTAGGGCCAAAGATCAGCATTGACTGGGGATGACAGCAAAACAGATCCATCTGTACCTCAGTGTACATCTGTATCTCATAATATGAAAATGCTAAAAGCAATTAAAGGCAAACCAGAATATCTGTCCAGCCATGAAATTCATTTTTTCTGAAGCCAATCAAAAGAAAAAAAAAATTGTGGGCTAATTAGGTTAAAATCTGTGTAGAACTGACTGAGATAGTAATAGGGAAAGAGCAATTCTCTTGAAAAATCATCCTAAGGGAGAATATTTAGAAGGAGCAACCAAGAAGTAGCAAGAGACTCTCCCTGCATTTAAATTGCAATTAAAGTGATGTTTTATTAACAAAATTTGGTATTTGTTTTCTGTCCCAATTAAAAGAAGAAGGAAAAAAAAAAAGGCTTTGTGGAGGTTCAGACATCTTCACAATCTGTCCTGGGCCTTTAAGAGAAGTGTCCAGGTCCTCCAAGAAATTGACATAGCAGGCAGGTTTCTCAGGGTTTTACTCTTAATTGCTCTCTGAAGCACTGTTCCCCTTTCCACTGATGGCATAAGAAGCCCATACTTTAAATTTGGATACCTAAATTGGTTGCCTATAGTATGTAAATGCCATACAGAGCAGGCAGTGTGAAGGGAAGCAAAGAAGAAACTAAATGTAATGTTTTTTAAGGAAGTAGTTAGTAGCGTACCACTCCAAATAGTTGCACATAGATTGTCAAGTTGTTATTTCAGGCCAGATCTTTGAGAGGCAATTTCTCAACAATTCAAATGATGGCTTCTTGGAACAGCTAGTTCCACAATCTAGGGAAAAAATAGGAAAATGAATAGGCTATTCTTGACTTCAGCCTAAGGAAAAGTTACTTAGTTTAAGAAGTTTTTATATTTTCACCATGAAGTAATAATTGTCAAATCTAGTGAATTTCAGTATTTCTAATGGAAGGCTCCTGCTGAAAAGTAGTCCATGGCAGTGATTCAGAAGAGGAATTGTGATGAGAAGAAGGAATGTCATTACAGTGATATTGAAATCAGACATTAAACCATTAAAATCCTAAGACTTACTGTGAAGAATATATTTATGCTGATTTTAAACTGAGTGACAGAAAGTAGGAAACATGTTCAAATGGTTGTTGGTGTCACACTCTAATGGTCAGAAATCTTCAGTAAAAGCCTATAAAAATCCATACAATTTTTTATTTTTAAAAGGAGGATTATGAGACATGAACACAGTTATGTATATGTCCTACTAAGCATAAGTTATCACGGAGCTAAACCAGCATTACAACTAGAAACTTCTCCTTTGGGAGGACTTTTCCCACTCCTTAAAATTCATCATAACCAGTAATGTCTCCAAAAGGGTAGAGTACATTTTGTGAGGGATATTCTTTGAGGAAAAAAGTGCTCCATTAAGACAATTCTTATATTCCTGCAAGCAAGGTTTAAAGTCTTCATCCAAAGATATTTTTGTTTTTCACAGAAAAATCTCATAATACTCAGATATTTACCAGATAAAGATGTTTGTCTTCCTACCTGAATACAGAGTAGACAGCCAATCTGCAAATAAGTGACTAATCCTCACTTAAGGGACATCTATTTCATTTATTTGTTCCGTGAGTCAATTGAAGACAGAATCCCCTTATCAGACCTCTGAGATCAAAAAAAGCAACAGAACTGCTGATTACACCTTAAATTTATTGAAGGCTTGAGTCTAACAAAAGTTAGAAAACATTGAGTAGTCAGAAGGTTCTAAAGTAACTGTACACTCGAACAGTGTTGAAAGCAAATTAAATTGCAAAAATAAGTTAAAAGCCCTTAATCTGGCAACATTTTAAGACTCTATTACATAGGTCTTTATTTTTGTATGTATTACCTTACTAAATATGTGCAAGAAAAAATAATCTTGCTCCGATTTCACTGATACTTTACAAAGGCTTCACTGAATTTTACACTGGAGTTTATTAAAACATTTTAAAAGTGAAATGTCCTCAGCATCATTCTCTCTCTCTCACACACACACACAAAACCCATGTATAAAGTGATTTTTAGGTAGAATAGTAAATTTGTTGACGTTGTTTATTGTCTATATTATACATTTAAAGGATGGGAAAATATTAGCAAATTAAGTATTTTTGATTTCCATCCCAGTTCAGGGACATAAATACATGGCAACATACCATTAATTTATGTGTACACACAGCCTTTCTCTGGATTTTTTTTTTTTTTAGCAAGAGAGAGAAAATTTTAAGCACTTTATTCAGGCAGTTTATTCTAGGATTATTTCTGTGATCTACTTTTTTTATTCTCTAATTATTATAAGTAACTGAGATTTCTTCTATATAGTTTATATGAAACATTATAGCAGTAATTTATGCCTTTATTAATCCATGGAAGATAATTTTTCCATTAAGCCCAGAAAATTACTGATTTTCTTCTCTTATCAAACATGCCTTGATTGTTGAAATGTTGCCTTATGTGGTGACTCTCAAGATCATGGGTGTACAGTGATGTAAGCTGACTGCCTAAAAATAGTAAATGGTGCTAAATTTCACCTGGGAATGTGATTATTTAGCATGGCATATGGTACTTGGCCAGTACAGCCAATGCCTAATACCTGATAAATTCCTCTTTAAATGGCAATGCTTTTTAGTGCATAGGGTAATGCTGTGTAATGAGAATTTTAGCTATCTGGGAAAGATATTTTAAAGTTTTCCTTTTTATATTTTAGAGGTTACTGAATACATTTCTTTATAATTAAAAAGTAGGTAATTTTTACTTTACTTGATTACACAAATGCTAACTATTGCTGCTAAGTGAAGTTACACAAGATTTCATTTCAACATCAAGGTTACCAAATATAGCTTAGGTTCTATCTCTCTGGAGTGGTTCCAGGAGCATGAATGGTCATCCTTCTCTCTTTCCTTTTCAATTCTTTGCCTCATCTGGCCAGGTCCTTTGGTCTTCAAGATGAGAAATACTGAACTGAGTCTCCTACCTCACTTCCTCAGAAAATGCCCAGTGGGAGCCTATTTTACTTCCAGATCTGCCTCATGACTTGAACAACTTCAAGGCTGGAAAAAGAACAGCTGAATGGAAGGTTAGACTGGTGTGGAGAAGTAGGCATGATAAAGTTCTTAAAACCTTAAAGACTTTTGAAATGCTATCTCTGCACACAATATGTGTGCACACAAATCAAACTCCCATAGGCATCTAACAGCGAAATAGCTTTTTTCACATTAGGTTACTAGCTGGTTTTCTTCAGAAATAATTTTGCTGATGATCCTTTCTCTGCTGTCTGGACAGCTCATGGAGCAGAGCTACTGCTGTCTTCCTCAATACTGTCCTTGCATGGAAACTATTCAGTGTGGACCAGAATAGCCCTTGCAATCTAGATGACAGGACCCAGATGTTCTTGTGGACCTCTTAGCTTGTAAACAGAAGTCCTCTGCAACAGATAAACATTGGATACAAGTTGGCCTAATTTGTATTTGATCCAAGATAAATGGTATTCCTGGAAAAAATACATGGAATGCATGCTAGTTACTAGGGATCTTAAATGGTAGGCAAACAAATTATCATTTGAGTCAGTTTGACACAACCAGCAAAGTCTGCTGTGCATTCAGAAGGGTGCAGAGTAGAACTGATAAGAGCACATGCACAAATGGCTCAGGGGTTTTCTTCTCCATTCAGGCACTTTACACTGTAACAGTATTTGATAATGCTAGTAGGAATATCAGTTTCCCTTTTTGTAGCTACATCTAGAGATCCAAAAGCAGTCCATGCTTAGCAAAGATCTGAGAGGCCACAGTGCAGATTTACCACAATGACTGATACATGCCTGTGTTCATTTTATCCAAGACAGAAAAATCTCAGTAAGGAAACATCAGGAGGTATTTGGAATCCTCCAATTTAGCCAAAAGAGCTTTTAGCAAAACAAACTTGGAATAAAATAAAATTGTACTTTTCTGAGCATCTCTCACTTGGCATCTACTCAGGTAACAAAGAGAGGGAAGTTCTGGGAGGTTGGATTTACCTTATAGAGAGTGTGAAGTAGAAACTGTCTTTTGCATCTAACAGCACAGTAATACCATCTTCTGGGGGAGAACTGGTCTGCTTTTAGCAGAGATCTCACAGAGTCCTGTAGGTGTAGCCCACCTTGGCTAAGAGCTGAATTAGTTATTTTTTTCCCCATGTGGCCTAGTTCTGTCTAGCAAAATATTGGAATATTTGGAGTAGTCATGTTGACTTACATAGAGAGCTTTGCTAATTAAGCTGGTCAACTGCCAGTCCCTTTAGGATAGGAGAAGAATCTGAAGGCTTTGCCTCTGCACTGGCAGAAGAGTGGAAGAGAAAGAAATAAATCTACTATAGATTCCCTTAGCTAACATTCCTCAGCACTGTGTTATTTATTTCTGGACAGATTTATAACGTACTTTGATGCTGAGCTCATAACATTCTTAAAAGGAATATTTAATAAATCCCTGAAGAGAAGAACCAGAAATCAGAACATTATGCTTCAGTATAATAAGAAATGAAACAAGTATTCATGCTACTTACATTGTTCAAAAAAGCTATGGGAAACCATAGTGGTTACATCTAAATGATGCATTAATGGCCACCCTGAGACCACTCCCTAAAGCAACATCCTTGTCCAGCAGATGCTGACTTGGAAGCTTGGGTTAAGACGTGGTGTGAGCTGGTGCCTCACGCTGCACAGGGCCACTAAGGCTGCAGGCTGCAGGGAACTGGTGAGGCAGCAGGATGGATGGAGCATGGGCAGGGAGTGCAACATTGCTGTGTGAAGTGTGCACTACTTTGCACTTCTTGCAAAACAGCATTTATACTGCTATCTTGTCTTTTTTATTGAGGCAATTACCCGGTTGGGATGGTAGAAGAATTCACTATAGATGTGGTAAGAGTTAATTCAGGAATGAAAGAGGAGTGAGGTAAAAGCAGATGTTCTGCAAAGTGATATTAAAACCACCTAAATAGTTCTGTTGGCAGAATGGAGTAGTCATAGCCTTGCTAGTATTATTAGTCTGATCAGAAAGGATGAAATTCAAGCTATGCTCCCACACAGGCCAAGCTCACAGAGTTACTCAAGACTGAGATCTGTATGTATGGACAGAAGTCAGCTTGGCACAGCACTGAAGCTCCTCCTTTAGGAAAGCAGCCTCAGGAATCAGATTTAACCTTTAGTTACTGACTTTGGAAATATACTTTTTCTTGACAAAGAAACAAGGAATCCAAGACTGTGTGTTTGTATTTTGAAATTGCCTGGTTACTGATTCTTTTTAATTTCTAAGTTACACTTTGTCCAAACACTTTGGACAGAAGATTTATTGGCAGTTTGGGTTTTTTTTCAGGCAAACTGCCAGTGTCCTAGTTTAAACCCCGGCTCCTGCTCTAGCTGTTCCCAGCACAAATGTGAAAGCTTAGGTGACATTATACTCTTTGGACAGGGGTTCCAAATTCAAACTGTGACAAGGCTTAATATAGCCCCTCTGTGTCTATATCGGGAGGAATTGTGCAAAGCAGCTGGGTATGTGGTTACTGTGAGTAATGGCAAAGTCTGATGATCTTTTTAATTCTGATGCCAAGCACCCTGACAAATCTTAGAACATGGTGCCATTTGGAAACCCTGCCTTCTGTCCATTGTTTAGGGAAAGAGAAGTTGAATGAAGAGAAACCACCATATACATAATGGGAATTATGTGTCAAAAAGTTTCAAACCAGAAATTTAAAATCAGTAAAAGACCTTCACTTTTTAGGCCAAAACGGTACTTTTGTTATGCTAAAAACTGCATTAGAAATATGGCTAAAAAATTAAATTGTAATTCTGCACACAGAATATTTTGTACCCTGTTCTTTTGCAGAACACCACAGCACTTAAAATTACTAAATGGAACTATTTACATAAATGTTAACCAAGAATCCCAAACAATAAAAAAAACTCCATATAAAAAAAGTCCAAGAATTCTTTTAATTTTGGGAGATGAGGGGGAAATATTTTCATCAGTGACTGACAACTATCTGCTCTTTATGGCTACTTAATAGGAAAAATTATATTCCTTCACTTGAAGGAAAAATTATGTTTACAAAAAAAAAAGCCCCAAACAGTAACAGCCTTTCCAAGGACTAGTCATAGAGAAGATCTTCCATAGTTCCTTGGTACCTTGATTGCTGTTCACTTTCTGTCTTTCAATTCAGGGATCTCTAAGCAACTTCTTAACTAGCAAATTTTCTGTCAGCTATTGGAAGGTTTTAAGCTATCAAGTGATTAAGAAGGAAAAATATAAAAGAGATAGTGGAATTTGTTTTTCTGTTTGAAGCTTAGCTTGGACCAGTTCTGTTGTGCTGTGTACAAAAACAACTTCACATGGGCATGGACACTCCAGGCTAAATTTGGAAGGAATTCAAAGCAGGGACAAAGTGACCTGCAGGGATTTATTTGAATGTTCTTTTCCTTTGCTATGTACCTTTTATTATCTTATGTCAGTCCTCCAAGTTTATCTATGTGAAACTAACACTCTCCTATTTTTAAATTGCTTCTGAATATGGTGTAGAGCCTTTCCTTTAAAATATATGTGAATAGTTGTGCATTTGTACTACTAAATTGGCACGTGTTTGCAGCAGACCCACTGACACGCTAACCTTGTTTTTGCACCTGGTGTTTTAGCATATGGTAAGACTAATTCACTGATTTTGTGAGGCTCCACTTTGGAGCTCACAGGCTGTGCACCTTGGAAGCTGCCCCAGCTGCAACTAGAACAAGACTGCTCTTAGTCATTTTTCAGGACAAAGGAGTTCATCTCAAGTCCTTCTCTGTCTTCGGCAAACCCCTGACATGACCCTAAGTTTCTTAAAAAGACTCACTGAATCAATTCTTGACTGTTTTCTGTTAGCTACAAGTCAGAGGAGGCAAGGATGAATCTGATCCTGTCCCCTTGTGTCCTCTGGGCAAGAATGACACACTGAGTCCCTGTTATAGTCCCTCCAGTAACCTGCTTTGCCCCAGTCCAGGGATGAGTTTTCCACTGGGGAGAGTTTGTTGTGCAGATATGTGAGCCCAGCCCCAAGACTGGCACACAGAGCTGTTAGACACTCGTGACTAGCACAGCTCCTCTAACTGCAGGGACAAAAAAAAATAGGTAGGAGGAGAAATGGGATGTCAGGAAAACGTGCTTCTTAAAATGTCACGTGTCATTTTAGCTGTCACCTTTTCCTAAATTTTGTGCTGCATCACTTGAGGCACAAGGTGAAGGAAACAGAGCAAAGGGAAAAAGGGAGGGCAGTGGCCAGCATCTCCTCTGAAATAGAGACCTTGTGCTTAGCACTGCTCAAAGACACTAAAAGATTTTTTTTTTTAGTAACACTCAAGACTGAATTTCTATCAGAGTAATGATGTTCAGATAAACTCAAATGTGTCTACAAAACACTTACCTGCAGTGAAAATACAGAATTTATGAAGGCTTAAAATTTTCCTTCATATTTAGACAATGTGTCTAAATTATTTTTGCTTGGGTCTTTCTTGGGACAAATTACATTTAAATGATGACATTTGTGATGGGAGAAAAGGACCAACATGAACGGGCAGTGCTCCCTTCTCGGTACCCTTTGAAGAAAATGCTTGACCCCATAAAAATAGGCCTCTGTCATAGCATCTGCTCAGAGACAGAAGACAGCCTCTAGATACAGAGCTTCTAGCCCAGTTTTTTCCTAGGCTGACATCCATTTTTTTTCCATCATGATTTCTTCCTGCTCTCTGCCGCCTACTCCAAGTTAAACCAAATTTAGTAGGTAATTCCAGACATTCCTATTCAAAAGTGTCCCCTGGCAGGAAATCAGTGCCCTGTTTTTCAGATTAAAAAAGAGCAAGCAAACTAAGCATTTTCTCAGGATGTATGCTTATATCTCTCTCACCCACTCTGAATCCATGCACATGCTTTTTGCATCAGCCATCCTATCATCAGCCCTCTGAGCCTGGCTACCAAAGGCAAATTTAAGTTGGTTGAGTAGTCAATTATCTGCAAGAGTTCAGTCTCAGTGGGTAATTGAACTCATCTACTCAAAAGACTTAGAAAGGAAGAACACTGGATTTAGGTTTGATGCTATATACCAAAAATTGAGTCACACTACTTTTTGGTAGTAGTTAAAATACTGTGTGACATAGCAGCTCCTCAAAGAGTTCTATGGTACTTTGGCTACAGGTTGTTGGAGTGTCTGGTTGATCTGTAGGTCATGTTTCCTTCTTGCTATAAAGTCTTGCTCTAATTCAGATCTTCAGCTATCTAACTGTTTTGATAAGGCATGGAAACATCGTCATTCCACTGTTAAACTCACACCAATATGAATCTGCAGGGAAAGGAGGTTTGCTCAGCTGGTCTCCTGAACCACTCCTTCTTCCACAAACATACAATATAGGCAGGTGAAATAAATGTTAGGCAACACTTCATGAAACTGTAAGTTTTTTATGGCATTTCTTTTCAGCATTACAACAGATTTGAGTTGGCATTTGCCATTTGATCTGTTTATAGTATACTGGTACTGAAGTACAGAAACACAGAGATTCAAAGGAACCCCATGCTCTGTTGGATCTCTGCAAACTACTGTGGCTGTGGGGATGATGCATAGTGAAAGTGTAATTGGCCCTAACTCGGAGCACATCCCACTGAATGTGTTTCTAAGCACAGTCTTGCCCCATCAAGAAAAGCCTGGCAGGAGTTTGGCAGGGGTTCCCACCCTTGTTATTAGTTGCATTGTAAGGGTTACACACGTGCGGGTAACATTGTTCAGGGACAGATCTTCAGGAGTATAATTACTCTTTCAAATTCATATGGATAAAGAAAGGAAATGATCCTGAGAACAGAGGAGCTCAAAGACCCACGAAAGTAAGAGACTATATCTTTGTTGACTTAACTGAGAAGGTATCATTAGAAATGTCAGCCAGAGAATCTGGGCAGGGACTTTTTATATTTATGTGGTAGATGTTATTCATACCTCACACCAGTCTGATGTGCTTACACTGGAGTAGGTCTCTCTCATGCAGTTTCATTAGGAACAGCTGTTTTTCATGAACTTTGGATCTAACTCTAATAGTTTATACAGTTTAAACAAAATAGAGATTAATGTCTCCTTTTGATAAAAATGGTAGAAAGAACGTTCTGCTAACTTCAGCAAACTGATGTAAAAGTAAAAGCCATAAATACCAGAGTCCAGGAAGCTCCCTGTCTTGGACAGAATACTGCAAGAAGGATTAATTTGCCTTTATTTTTGTATATGGCTATCACAAAAAAACAGGGCACAAGCATAATCCTGGAATAAAAAGCCGTAGTGTGTCATCAACTATATTATGTATTTTTAAAATTCTGTATGCTGTTTGAAAACAGAGGACAAAAAAGTACTATATCACTTGCAAAACTTATAACAAGGGATGGTAGAAGTAGGATATACTAGAAGAGACATTAAATACCACTGTCTCTAAGGCTGATCTAAACCTTTAGATTTAGAACAAGATCAGTGATGGAAAGCATAGCCCATCTCCTTTGCACAGCATCTAGAAGGATGATTTGACAATAGTCAAGAATACGTTTAGACTTGTGAAGCTTTAGGATGTAGTATGTGAATCAGCATTCTTGGTTTTTGGATGAACAGATAATGAATCATCACTTCTCTTCCTCTATCTGTACTTACATTGTGTTACATAAAAGGGCCAGGTATACTATTTTATTTTCTGGTATTATACCTGCAGGGCATGCATAACCTGATTTTGAAACTAGCAGCCCTGATAATAGGGTGTAATTTAGAAAACAGAGACATTCCATTGACCAACACCCCATCCTGCTTTCAACATTGCTGTGCTATGACTAGCAGAGAAGTTTCTCCTTAAATACCTTCTTCATGGGATATTCAAACACAGACTGTATAAATTATGGATATGGCTATTATCTTGAGAAGCCAAATGTGTAATATATGATGGCAGTAATAAAATCAATGCATAATTTCTGTGCTACCTGTTTTACACAGAACTAGAGTTTATTTTCTTTCATGCTCACTGTCTTTATTACTGCCCTGAGAAAAAAAAGGTTACCAAGAGAGCAACTTCTCTTTCTCTTGGGGTACAGAAAAATTAAAAAAGTTAGTAATTTAAATGGGATGGAAAAAGATTTATTGTGTAAATATTTTACTTCCCTCCATTCCCTCACTTGCTCCCAAAGGACAGAACCACAACTTCCTCTCCCATAATAGCCAGTTGATATGGCCAGGCCCTGGCTTGGTGACAGCCAGCTCCTGTCCTATGAATAGGCTGAAAACTGCTTTGGCTGGACTCCATCTCTCCGAGCCTCTCCTGTTAGAGCTATGCATCTTTGCATGCATAAATATACTGCAGAGAAATATATGGGTGTATAAAAAAGGATCAAGTACTTTGGGATGGATGTTCCCTAACCTAGGAGAAGGACATGAATGCCATGCCACCGATGCCATGTGTTATTTTGTGTCCCATCTTGTTCTCCGTGAAGGGATCCTTGATAGAAATCTTTGCTGAAGGCAAAGAGAAAGGTTGGCTTTGTTGAGTTTTGTTTTTTAAGTGTTATGTTTCCAAGAAGCACTCTGTTGGATATTTATTCCTTTAAACATAAGAACTTAGTTAAAAAGAAAAATTTCTAACTACCTCTGGGTTAAGAAAAGCTTTTTGCTTTCACCTAGTCTGGGAATAAAAACAGAATTCCTTCTCCCCCCCAACACACTCAGTGATTTCTCTTCAGATGAAAGCCCTCAATCCTCACACCCTTAAAGTGTACATTATGAGTAGGAAATGTCAGTGTCACCAAGCAGAGATCCATGCCTTTGCAGCAGAGTCAAGGGTAGACGAAGTTAGGGCATGAGCTGTGTTTTGCTCGATGAATGAAGTCCATCCCAGTGCCAAAGTGGATAAAAAGAGCTAGCCAGGAAGGATGTGGGGGGGTTAGGTTTGCATCTGAGCATTAGGTTTGCATTAAGAGCAATGGAAGGTCACCAGCATGGTTAGTGGCCTGGGATGTGCTGCAGAAGGTGAGACTGAGGGAGCTGACTTTGCTTAACTTGCAAAAGAAAAGCTAAGTTAGAGTGGGTTAGACTGCAGCCTCCCAGTACTGAGAGGAAATCAAGAGAAGATGGAGCCAGACTTTCCCTTGAGAAGTACAGCAAAAGGAAAAGAGGCAGCGGTCACATGCTGCAGAAAAGGAATTCCAGACAGATAAATAGAAAAAATTTATATAGAGTTGTTAGCACTGGCACAGGTTGTCTACAGAGGCTGTGTCCTTGAAGTTGTTAAAAGCTCAGCTGGACAAGCAACTTGAGCAGCCAGATCTAACTTTGAAGCTCTTCCTGCTTTGAGGAGGAGCCTGGATTATGTGACCTCAAAAGGCCTCTTGCAACCTCCACTATTCTGTGACTGCAATTCTCCAGAGAAGCATGCAAGACTATTCTCACTGATTAAAACCATTTTAAATCTTGCAAAACTTACTGGAAGTAAGTTAATGCTGCTCCATTATTGCATATATGGAGCAGCACATTTTGACAGTAAACCATCTGTGTTCTGTGAAGCAGCATCTAAGAATAACCAAAAGAAACCAATTTATTGCAAATATATTATTTAGGCCACAAATCTTTCTACACTCAGGACCATAACTAGTTTCCCTTCCACTGCAGGATGAAAGAGGACTGATGATGTTACAGCACTTGGATTGAAGAGCTTCATTCTTTTCAGCAAATCTAAAAATGAAGTGAATGTCTGCATGAAATTTGACCCTTGTGAAACTGGGGAAATGTACATATACATATGTACATATACATATGTATGCTCTACCCAAAGAAGCATAACTAGGTCAGATCCTGGGAAACTCAAATTTTTTTGTCTGAAGTGGTTAGAAATTAAACTAAATCTGAAAGAGAAAAGATTCATTCATTCATCTCTTAGACGTATGCCATAGGGGAGCTTTTTCCCTGCACAGAAAATCCAAGAAAAACTTGTCACAGAATTTCACTGTACTGATTTCCAAGCCCCATTCTTCCCCTGTGATACACAAGACAAAAAGGACCTTGTAAGAGAAGCTAAAATAGAGAAATGGATCATGTCTCTTGGGTGGCAGAACAAGAAAGGGAGTGTTACTCAGACCCTTCTAGGGCTTCTAAACACTCTGTGAACATCGTGCAGCTGTTAGGTTGGCTGCTGTCAGATATAGCAATGCTTATTCAGGATGAAGGTTTTATTCAACATAAATTTTATGGGAATGGTAATCATATTGAATAATCACGTGGCTCCTGCAAGTCTGTAGGGAATTGTGCACATGTGGATAAAAAAATCACATTTTTCTATGAGAGATTGCAAAGAAGAAGAATACTGCCCACACAGCTGATGGAAGTGTCTGCTGAACCAACATTTGCTTCTTCACACAACATTAAGCATAAACCAAATTGCACAAAGCAGCATTTCACTTACTGTTTTCTTTGGAAAAGACTATTCATCAGCAAAGGTCATTCCTTCACCTGGGCCTAGGGGAAAAAAAGAGAGAATAAACACTGATTATCTATACACAGTAACATGATTTATATTTATAAAATATTTGTCCACAGATTATCAAGGTTCAACCATCTCAGGTGTGTGGTTAAAAATAAAACCCACAAAAAATGGAGAAAAATAATGTTGTAATATTGAATTACTGCATTTATTTCAGACATCTAGGAGAGCCTTTGCATTCTCAAAAGTGAATCTGGTCTGTATTTATAAACCAGATTTATTCTCATGTATAAAATATATGTATGTGTTTTGTTTTCTGCACTCTTGTAAAACACTTCAGGGAAAGTTCAGGTTATTCCAAGAATAAATATCTACATTGATGATCTTCCTTCTTTTGGTTTTCTTTCCTTTTTCACTGTACATCACAGCAATCTAAAAATAATGTGGCATTGTCTTTATTTCATCTTACTACATACTAGCAAAGATTTCTAAAAGACTGCATTTTGCATAAAATAAGTTTAAGGAATTTTGCTCAAAATATCCTGAATTTAATATAATCACATGACATTAAACATTTGAGCAGCCTGAGATATGTTTTCTTGCTTTTTCTATGTGACATTTTTCAGAAAGCAATGCACTTCTCTGCCACTATATATTTTCAAAGTGATCACTCATCTACAATTGACTAATTTATCATTAATCAGCCTTAACTAGATTAGACATTTTAAACCAATCTTTAGCTTCTAATTCAGTCCAAAGCTTTCAGTTTCAAGGAATTGAAATGTCTTTGAACTTAACCTTAGAAAGTTCCAAGAGTGGCAAGAACTTGCACTATTGACTGAAACAGAATGAGACCTATGAATGCCCAAAGAATTAGACCCATGTCCTTTGCTGTAAGAAAACACAAACCCCATCCATCTTTGCATGTGCATTTGGCTGCATGTCGCTTGCCCTGCTCTCTAGGGGATGGTTGTGGCAGCATTGCAGTGAGGGCAGTGCAATATTTTTTCCCAGACTTTCTCTGATTTGCCTATTAACAAATATTAACAATTTACAGGTATTTCAGTGAGGGCTTCCCAAGAGCTGTAGCATGTTGGATCTGGTTGAAGCCACCCCCCCACCAACCATGAGAAATGGGCTAACAAAAATTCTAAAAATATAAAAAATTTATTTCTTCCTTGTATGGACTGTACCAGTGCTGAAGAAATTCCTAAAACAATAACAGAGTTTCCCAGGACTAGTTTCCTTGGTATATATTTGCAACTATTAGTAACTTTCAAAGTTCACCAAAGGGTTCTGAGAAGCAAGTAAAGAATATAGTCTTCTATTAGGACTTAATAAAACTTCTGCTTATTGTATTTCATCAGATAAACCATTAAAAGTCATTCTAAATTTTCAAAGGCTTACAGGCTCAACTGACTTGCTATGTATCTGAAAAATCACTATTTGCCTCACGATCACATTCATAGAAAACTGCAACCCAACTTCATAGATAATTTACAAAGATTAGTCTCAGTAGCAGAGAACAAATATTGAACAGAAGAGCTCAAGACAAGGAAAAAAAATGCTGCTGTTAACCTTGTGTGCCAGAATTGTCCCTGTCTATTACCACAGATGCTCTTTGAAAGTCATTAGAGCTCTGTCTCTTTCCCAGGTGTTGTGTGATGCTGCAGGAACGTGCCAGCCAAAATGAGGTGGACATACTCTGTTTTCTAACGACACCAGCATAGTTCCACTGGCCTAGCAACTGGTTTTAGTTTCAAGCCCAAAACCAAATCAAAAAGCTTCCCTGCTCAGTTGCATACTGTCACTGCATTAAGCTGATGGAAGTGTCTCTCATTGCTCTCCCACCCAGCAAACAGCAAGGATTTCTCAAGAGATGCATTACTATGTAAGTGAAATGGACATATTTCTCTCTAGACTTTCTTACCTATAAATGTGGTCATGACTTTACTTTGCTCTGAGGAAATATTTGCCTGTCTTTGCTTCAAAAGGCTTTAATTAAATGCTAATAGCTCCTCTACTCTTTCTATATCCTCCACTGCAATGTATTTCCTTTCTTCCCTCCTGAAGTTGTGGGGGAGGATAGCAAAGAAGCAGAGCGACCTGAAAGTAATAAAGTCAGAGTAAACACAAAATCCTTGCTTAATTACTCAGTCTCAGAACAGAGGCTGAAAAAAAGCAGTTCTTCTATTCTCATAAAATGACAAGAGCCAGCAAAGAGATGACCAGAGCAGCCCATTGCAGTGTGACAGCTGACAGGAAGGCACAATCACTCATTATCTGTTCCCAGAACTGCTGACTGAAAGGTCGTGGGTAGTTCAGGTGAGGTGAAGAATGGCAAGACCCGGAGGACCATCTGCATATAAAAGCATTCACAGTGGAGCTAATACCATGTATTTGTCTTTGAACAGGACAGAGTGAACCCAATTGCCAGTTTGTCACTGAGCAACTCCAATGAACTCCTTGAAAGCGAGCCTGTGCCTTCCATTGCATCTGGACCATCTGGGCTGCAAACTGTTTTAAAAACGTACATTTAAGGTTTAGTGAAACTATAATAGCTATAATAAAGCTGTGTTTTCTATAGTTAACGTGTTGCAATTAACTTATTAGATCTAATGTGCCACTTTTCCAGGAAAAGACAGAGAACTAGTCTGAGTGATCGACTTGCGTTTCCTTCCTACAGAAGCAGTTGGAGGTACAACCCCCTATGATGGAGCTTGATTTCATAATCAGCTGGGCTTTTTCCAGCTATACATTTCTGCCATTGTGCACCTACAAATGTCAGAAAAGCTGATATGCCACAAAGTGCTGTCAAATGCACAGTAAGACAGTAGGGTTTTTTTCCTCTGGTGCTCCCATTTTAGCAGCACTATTTGAAAGGTAAGACAGACAGACAGATCTACATTTTAAGATGCCAAACCAAAGTATCTGGAAACCTGAGTCCTCTATAAAAAGCACAGCTAGGGA
Organism: Urocynchramus pylzowi; assembly: GCA_013397555.1. Taxonomy (NCBI): domain Eukaryota; kingdom Metazoa; phylum Chordata; class Aves; order Passeriformes; family Fringillidae; genus Urocynchramus; species Urocynchramus pylzowi. The sequence goes on along the minus strand of VZRH01001500.1, from coordinate 76,839 downwards.
ACCATCACTGACAGGACAAATTGGTGTGCTAACTCAGATAACCCTGTCAGTTTGCCTCAATGCAGGGACACCTCCCTGGATGAGGAAAGAGTTACTCTGGCTCTGCACAACCCTCTCTGCTTGTATTGGCAACCAGGAACTGGGACACCAGTCCATGGCCATGAATGTGCTCCAGATTACCAATTAGGCACAAAGTTACTGTGTCCAGCCTGTATTTACTGACTTGGGCAATGATCTACCTGTGAAAGGCTCTGGATCTCACTACTGGTTTTTTGCAAAACATATCAGTTTAAAAAATCTTTCAAGATGTTTCCCAAGTTGGGCAAAACAGGTATTTTACACAGCAGAAGCAAAATATTTTATAGCATCAACAGTGCAATGAGCTACTACATAGCAAAAGAAATATGTGTAGGAAAGCCTTGAGGCAACTCCTTTTTTTACAGGCTTCAAGCAGCTCTTATTTGCAGATAGTGGGATAGAGCAACCCCAGCTGCTGCACGTGATCCCTGATAACACAGCAGCCCAGCTAAGCCATGTGTGTGGGAAGAGCCATGGACAAAGATCCAAGTAACACAGGCAAACAAACTCCAGAGTTATTTACTCATTATTTATAATGGGCAAGTAGAAGAGCTTTGGAAAGTGCCAGCCATGTGTCCAGTCCTCCCTCATACCCATGGGTATGTTTGGCCTGGTTTACTGCAGGTGGGGGGCTGGGGCTGAAAGTCTGCAGCTCCTCCAAAAGAAAAATAAACTTGAGGCTAGTAAGGCTACTAACAAGGCTTCCAACACACAGATGCTGTTTTCTATTACTTTCTGTAGACAAACAATGAGAAAATATCATCTGCCTTTGATAGGGAGCCAGCAGTCACCAAAAGACAAAAGAAGGGAAAGGAGAGGAAGAGCAATGTGAGCAGCAGGGATGCAACTTGAGCAGTGGAGGACCAGGGAAGGTTGTCCTGAGTAAGTGGCTCCAGGGAGCAGAGCAGGACCTTCCAAAGCCTTGTCTGCATTGCCAGCTACTGCTTCAGGCTTCGTCTGGGTACAGTTAATGTCATGTACTGTCACGAAAGGCAGGAACTTCAGTCACCACGGGGCAGAACTAAGAAACTGAAGTGTTACTGTCTTATGAATACTCTCATTATATGTACAGAGGCAGTCACTGATCCATGTGCCATGCATCTGTCATCAGAAGCCTCTAGCCTTTCCTGTTTGTTCCCTCTGCTTATATCTAGCTTGAATCCAAGATGGAAGTGTCCTTGTCACCATCTGGTATGCTGACACCCTATCTTCTCATACATCCTCACACATAAGCAGTAGAGCTTTTAATTTCTTTTGCTCACAAATCAAGAACAGAAAAATCCTTTACTGTTTGTTCATCACTGTAAGCCCCTTTTGCTTCATGTAGAACATAGGACTTCCTGCTGTTCATTTGTATGTGGTCTCATCTACTGGTAAAAGCTGTGAACTCAGAAAATCACAGTTCATACACTCCCTATCACATCTTGTAGGTTGACTGCAAGTCATCTACCACCCTTGGGAAAGAGCAGCTGAGCAGCAAGAAGGTGGCAGTGGAACTGTTGATCCACAGAAGACCCAGAGAGAAAGTTAGCAGCCAGGACATGGTCTTTGAAGAGCAGTAACCCAGCGATGAACCTTCTCTAGTAGGATTACTCCAACTCCATGCCTGCAGAAGATAGCACGCTGTCACCTATCCACAGCCCCTGCAAAGGCCTGTCTGCCACGGGGCCTCTGGGAGGGGGGACACCAGCAGTGCCACAGTATTGCTGCGGCTAATGCTGCAGGGGCTGCCTTCTGCCACTTTGTGTCCCTTTCCTCTGCAAAAAGGCAGTAGACAAAATGTGGGACCTACAGCAGGTCATCCTCAGACAGCGCACAGATCCCCAGGTGTGCGAGGTGAAAAGCCATCAGCACCATTCACACTAAAAGTTCAAAAGTACCTTTTCTCTGAGGACAAAGGCAGTTATATTCCAGGATGATGGATTTCTGACCCTGGGAACATTACCTTACAACTTAGTGTCCCAGCTCCTTTCCAACGAAGCAGGGCAGACTATAATTTAACACGGGTTTTGTTCCGCTGGGCAAGGTCCTTCAGCAGCGCCCCGAAGCAGCCCCGCACGGGCACGTGTGCCATGTGCCGCGCCGAGCAGCGCCCGCGGAGTCCCCGTTCGCTCCCTGGCCGCTGGCACAGCCTCCGGCCGGGGCGAGCCCCGCTCGGGCCCTGCGTGCCCGCAGCTGCTGCCGCCCTTCCCGGAGCACGAGGGACAGGGGCAGCTCCGGCCACGGCCAGGGAAGGGGCACCGGGCTGCGTGCAGGGGC
>VZRH01001500.1:0-74259 GCA_013397555.1 Urocynchramus pylzowi | reverse complement strand
CTGCGCCGGCAGCGCCCGCTGCCCCCTCCTGCAGCCCGCAGCTGCTCCGGTGGTGGCGTGGGGTTTGCATGCTTGGCGCTTGTTTGCTATTTCGGTGTTGCGTGGGCTTTTTTCCTCTTTTATTTTATTTTATTTTATTTTATTTTATTTATTTTATTTTTTTCCTTTCCCTGACACTGCAAAATCTCGGGTCACCAAAGCTGCAGAGAGATATTTCTGAAGCCTTAGTTCTATTCCTAATAAAGCAAAGCAAAAGTTGATTAATTTGATTCGGGTACTCTCCTCCTACTGCTTATTATGGTAAATACTCCACAATAAAAAAAAAAAGCAAGAAGAGGCCACCGCAGCTTCTGCTTTAGTTTTGGCAGGGCTCTGGAATACTATTGAGAACTCTGGGAAGCAGAAAGCCATTTATTTAAGTGACAAAGCAAAGCCTTTCTGTGACTCAACTCTGTGCTTCCTGCAAGGACTGCATCCATCTCAGCAGGGATGTGCTACAGTTGTAGCCCCTTTTTAGAAATATTCAAGCTATCTGGTATTGCATGGGTCATGGCCTTGCACAGTAATTTTGGTATCCATCATCTGAGAGGGAGGGTCATGAGGAACTCTTTACAAAAAAACCTGTAGCATTCTTATTGAATCCTTGCAATAGACTTTCAGCATGGTCTTTAAGGATTATCAAAAGTTGTTTTAAAGTCAATTTTTGAAGCCTACTGAGGTGAAAAAATAGTATGTCCTTCTCTTCTCCCACTTTTTCCCTCTTCTTCACTCAGCAGTTGACATTACCAGTACAAAGAACCCTATTACTTAGACCTGTGTTCACAGCTCATAAAAATATTTCTAAAGATGCTTTAGAATTTTTATGCAACCAAACAAGTGCCTAAAAAGATCAACTGACAGTTGTTCAGAGCCACAGAATGATCGTTCTGCATAAAGATGTATAGAATCCCATCTGATGCTCTGATGGGATAGGCAACTTGCTTGATATAGTGCTGTCTGTGCTCAGAGATGAAGCAGCTGATCCAGCTTGTTGGAATTTTAGGACCCCGCTCAGGGCCTCTAAGAGGGAAGTTCAAGTGGATGAGCTCTTCTCCTTTAAATGGATCTGTTTTACTTGCTACTAGAATGTTATTTTCTGTATTTTCAAGAAAATATGTTCAATTAGCTTTCACTAAAATCTGTTTTTCAGAGGTTTGGATAAAGAAAGGGAGTAGATTTGAATTGAAGAAGTTTAGGATTGGCATGAAATGACTGACTAGTTTCACCCTGAACTGTCAACTTTGATTTAGGCTGTATTGTTTAAAACTGTGCAGAGATGAAACTGTGAATAATTAAGAGAATGGATGAAGTAAATACACATTCTTGAGAAGCTTCTTACCTGATGTAATAAACGATGACATCCTGTGTTTGTTCTCCATTCAGAATGATACAGATCTTGGACCCGAGACCCTTGCCCAGCTCCAGCATGCCTGTGGATATGGCCGTGCAAATTTGCATAGCCCATTCTCCACCGCTGAAGAGCTTTCTCAGCCCCCTGGAGGAGTGCCAAAGAAGCAGCTTTGTGAGCAGACTCAAGCCTCTCAGGCCGTGCCTTCATGTGAAGTGTGACTCCGAAGATCAGAAGAGGGACTGGAACCACTCGCCAGCCCGAGCCAAGAAGCGCGTTGTGTTCGCAGACTCCAAGGGGCTGTCCCTGACAGTGATCCACACCTTCTCCGAGTTCCAGGAGCCCCCTGTGTGGGATCTGCAGTTTGACCTCTTAGGCATTGAGGACATAACATCTGACTTAAAACTCCATGAGGAGAAAAACTTGATTCTGGATTTCCCTCAGCCCTCCGCTGACTACCTGGACTTCAGGAACCGTCTGCAGACGAACCTGGTCTGCCTGGAGACCTGCACCCTGCAAGAGAAGGTCCTGTCAGGCACTGTGAAAGTAAAAAATGTGAGCTTTGAAAAAAAGGTTCAGGTTCGTATTACCTTCGATACGTGGAAGACCTACAAAGATGTTGAGTGTGTGTACATGAACAATGTTTACAGTGACTTTGAAAATGACACCTTCTCATTTACCATTGATTTTCCTCCTGCTATTTCCTCTGAAGAGAAGATAGAGTTTTGCATTTCTTACCAAAGTGGAGAACATACCTTCTGGGACAATAATGAGGGTCAGAATTACAAAATTGTACACGCAGAGTGGAAGCCTAATGGTGTTCAGATACCATCTGCCAAGAAAGGCTATGCAGATCTTCAGACTTCAAGGAGAGGACAAGAGAGAGAGCCCGATCAGCTGGGCAGTCCAAGGTTGTCCAGTGGCCTCTTTCCCCAGTGGCAGAGCTTGGGTCATATTGAAGGTTCGTTACCATATTGGTGATCCACACTACTGAGGAAGAATCCTTCAATTTGGCAACAGAACAGTGCTAGATTTCTGGTTCACATACTGCATGGTGAAACCACCTGGCAGGTTTTGTTTGCTGTCTGAAAAAATCCAAGTTCATTAGACTGTGGGACTTGTTAAACCATACTATGCTCCTGAAGTTCTTAGCCAAACTTTATCCTTGGAAGGAAACAGAACCATACTCCACAATATGTACAACTCATATACAACTCATGTGTATGCTACATGCTGTAGGAGTAGCTTGCCTGTATCTCAAGTATATGCTGCTTTCTTCCTGCTGTCAGCTCTCCTGGGTCAGGAGGAGAGAGACTTGCAAAGTAGCATGGAAGGCAATGGTGTCTCAGCAAGCTGTGTGTGAGAGTATGTGTGTGTGCACAGGGATGGAAACAGAATGTCACCACTCGTTTTGCACCTAGCAGGAGTGCAGTAGATGCTGTCAGGAGGCTTGCTGTGAGCCTCTACATGCTGCTAGCAAAGGCAGGTAGGGGTGCATGGCAAGGATTTGTGGCTTCAATACCTGTTAAGAAACTTGGAGAGGATAATGGACAAGTGGGAAAAGGGGAAGAGGTTGAATGTGCTACGTAACTTGGAGATGTGCAATGTTCTGATTACTTCTTTCCAAAGCTGTTTTTCTAAATCTCAGAGGAAGATCTGTGGGATAAAAAGAAGTCTAAAGAAAATGATGCAAAGTGAATAGTAGAAGTGACCACTGCTTTAAGAAATCATCTCTGTCCTTACTGTCTTTGTGAAGCCTTGCATTTGATAACAAATGTAACCTTGACTTCACCATCCTACTTATTTAGCAGGCAGATGGTTGCCTTTCAACGTTAAAAGAAAAATGTGCCTTTGAAAAAAATTTAAAGCCACCCTAATATGACAAAAATAGGGTTAGGCAACAAAACAAAGTGATTTGTGAATTTCCTACTCTGTAGTATCGTTAGGTGATTCCACTCATCACCTGATCTAATCCTACAGCATCTGATGGTTGGGTATCTTGCTCCTAATTGCAATGTTAGCCATGACTTTTCACAAGTAACATAGGCAAGGTCCTTCATATTGAAGACAGTGAATTAGCTGCACTTTGTGAGAGCTAATTTCTTTAAAAGAGCAGGGTTGTTACTAGTTTTTTCTAGACTCAATATAGGCTTGCACATAGAAAAACTGTTCTGGTTTACCTCATTTTTGTAAGTTTATTTGTTTTTAGACTTTAGTAAACTAATATATATTTTGTATCTGTATGCTTATAATTTAGCTTTCTGAGCTGTCAAACTTTAAATGTGATCTGGTTTCATGCAAGGCCTGTGTGAGAAATTGTCCAGTACATGCTCAGCAGGTGTGAATGTTGGCACACATTTTAGCTATACAGAAATGGTGTTAACATCAAAAAATAAATCACATTTTTGTCCACAGCTAGGAAGTATAATAGCCTGAGTGTGAAGCTACTTGCAGTGCAGAGAGATGTTAAATACTAAGGTGAAATAAGCCTCCTCCACTAATTGCACTTTTCCTTACGTAACCTTTGCTGTTATGTGTAAACTAGCCATTTTAAGAATAAATTTTATTTTGATACATCTGGTTCTCACTGTGTCAGCTCAATCTATCTATTTTCTCAGCTTCTGTAAAACAAACTTAGCTGTGATACAAGGTACAACCAGTTTGTTCTGTGCCATGGGATCTGCTAAAGCTGGCTGTGGTATGGCATCTCAGATCAGAAGCTGGCATTACCCTGAAAATGAAATCCAAGCTCTTCACTAAATGATTGAGCCTTGACAGTATTCACCTTGCAAGTTGTATCATTTTAAGAAACACTGTATCTCACTAAATTTACCTGGAATATTTTAGTTTGACAGATTTTGTCAAGGATCTTGCTGTGCTGTGGGCAAGTCTGGCAGGAGCGCGTCTTAATCTGAGGGCCAGACTTACCTGCTGAGCTGGAGCATATGGGATGTGTGGATGGGTGAATCTAGACAGCAGCACTTAATGTTTTCTGGCTTGGTTTCACCTGAACTTGGCTCGTTGTGCTGCCTCCTGCAGCTACGCTGCTGTTCAGGCAGTGGGAGGTTACACCCAGGAATCCACAGCGCTGCCATCAGTCCCAAAGGGCTCCCTGGGGAAGGAAGTGTGTGCTGTGAGCCAGCCACGCACCACCGAGGCTGCAGCGTGGCCTCACAGGCACCCCGACTGGAGAGGAGGGTGGGGGTGGGTGGTTTCCAAGGGCCCCCATCCCCTGGGGTGTGGGCAGAGGCACCCCTACTTCTCCTCCATGGCCATGGGCAGCTGAACAGGGGATTTAATACATTAGCTCACTGACAAGACGCAGTTTAGTTCTGTCTGCTGCACACAAAGTCAAGGGTTTCCAGCAAGAAATCTAGTTTTAATTGTGAAAAAGCAATTCCCAAAAAGCAGAAGACATGAAGCTAGCAGCAAGCTGCTGACCTGAGGAATTAATTTAGTGCTTCCACATGGCTGGACACAGAGCCCACAAACCAATCTCAGACTCAGTTACTAAGTACACTGGGTCTTAGTGAGCAGGAGCTCTTACATACTGGACCACCAGGTCCCTGCTCTAGAAAAAAAAAATGAACTGAAGAGCTAAATGGCTTGAAGGCTGCTCTGCCTCAATGTGAAATTTGGCTTCAACAAACCAGATGTAAGGCTACTGGGTAAAGCAGAAGCCCTCCAGCATGAGGAAAAGCAGCATTTCTTATCCTCCAGCCAGGCTTTGAGACCAGCCAGCCCAACTGCCCTGCTCCTGACTGAGGCATAAATCACTTAAAAATACCAGAAGACAGAGTCCTTTGACCAAGCCTTGGCTTTCAGCCAGCTGCTTTGCAAAGATGCCTTGCAAGGTCCTACTTGCCCAGCAGAGAGTCGACGTGGTGCTGCAGTGTTGCTCAGCAGCTTCAAAGCCCTCCCTCAGCTGAAAGGGCAAAGGATTTCTCCTTTCTCCACTCCCTAACAAAGCAACACAGTTTCACTCTTTCCTCTTTTAAATCAGATGTTTAACACTAAAGCTCACATCCATCAAAAAGGTAACAAGCTCATGGAGAAAAGTATTAGCAACACTAAGGTATATTAACTGAGAAAAATAGTAGTCCTACAGATCTTTCATCAAACACTGAGAAAGACATCACCATTGGAGAATTGTCTCAGCATCTTAGAGGCTGCCCTTTCAGACATATCTGTTCCAAAACCTGAAGGTATAAAGCAGATGTGGTCCTTGAAAAAAAAAGCTTGCAACCTGTGGCATTGTCTCATTCCCTTAGGAAGTCACTTTTTTAGCTGCACTGTAGGTCTGTATTTCCACCACCTGTGTGACAGCAGTGAATAACTGGATTCACTCCTACACCTTTGCAGTGTCTGACTTTCAGTCATAGCCTATGGGTGGCACAGTGCCTACAGACTTTATTCTCCAAACACAAGTGTTTCAAGTTGGGTTCCTAATAGCTGTGCTCACTTTTGAGAAGCTAGATCTAATTTTGCCATGCAAAATTAAATTAAAATTTGCTGGTGTTTTATATTAACAAAGATCTATCACCCTGGAAGATCAGTGTCTGAACATTTCCTGAGAACATAATTAGAATTTTCACGGGCAATTAGTGAATGTCTTTTTCTGTAGTTAAATATAGCTAAGCAAATCACCACAATTTATATGGTAAATCTGGTATATTAATGGTAATGTGGTAGATTTTACAGCGTTAAATATGCATAAAGCAACAACTCCCATCTCTCTCAGACACTTCTGAGATTTAAAATGAAATGTAATCAAGAATAAAATATTTCTGTAAGGCTAAAATAAAGGAAAGTAAGAATGTGCTAAATCCTCTTGGGAGGTCTCTGCTCCTGTTTCAAGAACCACCTGTACTTCAGCCTGTCCTGGCTGGCATTAGCTTCACCTGCTCTTAGTGATGATGGCTTACAATTATTCTTTCCTCATTTTAAGAGTCTCCTCAGGTCCTAGCCTGATTAAAACTAAGCTCTTAGCTTCTTGTTTTATTCTGCAGAGGCAAGAAGAAACACCTATTTTTTTCTTTTTACAATAGCCTGTAATGGCTTGAGAGCAAAGAACAGCTCTCTCCCCTCTCACCACATCCCTTCTCTAGGCTATGTAAAACTTCATTTCATTAAAATCAACATTTTGACATTCTATCCTTGTTTGGGAAGAACCTGTTACAGCTTTGGATTTTCCTTAAAGCAGAAATATCACTCTTGACTAGTCTGGCAAAAGCCTCATGGTGTGGTCCTCAACTTCGCCAGTGAAAACTTAGCACAGCTCAGTACCCATTTTTCACAGCTCAACTGGCTTCATCTATGTCATTCAGAAAGGCCTGGGGAATGTACAGCTCATTTCAGTGCTCCAGAGCCTGCCTGTGAAGATCATGACAGCTGGGCAGATTGAATCACTGATGCACTTCACTGACCATTTATCCTAACAATGGCATTTCCTCCATTAAAACTATTAGTCTTCTTCCTGTTCCTCCTTCCTATATTGCAAGGGTGCCAGACAAAGAAATTGGTCTACAATTTACTATATTGTAAAAAGAAATAAATAGGAAGAATTAAATAAAATTATTTGCCTCAAAGGTGTTATTGGGGAAAAACATCTGCTAGCTCTTCATATTTCAGGTCATTGTAATATTTTATATGCTTCAATCCTTACTTTCAGGAGCAACATGAAAGTGGCTGTTGCTACAGACTTGGTGGCAGTTAGAGTGTAATGGCAATTCCCCTCGCTTGCAAAAATGGGAAAACAAAACAAAAACCTTCACACAGCAAAACTCCTGCCCTAAACAGTCCCCTTATCCCTGAATCACACACACAACAGTAGTTAAGCATGAAGTCAAACCTGTGAAATTGTTATACCAAAAGCAACTATCTCAAGATTTTTTTAAAAAAAATGTTCCTTACTGAAATCCCTTTGAGAAAGCAACATTTTAACAGATAAATTCAGAGTATGCAGCAAGCATCATTGACTGAAATCAGCAGAAGGTCAGGGTGAGGTTTTTTTGTGTGTGTTCTTTTGGTTTTGTTTGTTTGTGTTTTTTTAACTGCTTTTCTTCACAGAGCTTTGTCTTTTCTTCTTGCCTTCGCACTCACAATCCCCCTCCAATTTTCCTTGCCAGGAGCTAAATCAATATTGAACCAGGAGAGAGATAAATTCTCAAAGCCTCCAGCCTTACTTTGGTCCAAAAGTGAATGGAACTTATAGAGATATACAACAGAATTTATAGAGATATATCAACCCTTAAACACAAACCCATACCAACAAAGCAGAAAACCAAACCCCCAGTTCTTGTTCTCAGTTTAAAGCTAATTACACACTACAGGTCTACCAGGTGGGGTGCCAAGAATGTTTTGGTACAGCACAGACATCTTTGACTTGGCTCAGAGAACCACAGCAAATGCACTGACCCCAGGAAAATAGATATGTCCATAAACTCAGAGCTCAGCCACAACATGAGCAGCCACCCCTCTTCTACCCATCAGAAACTCAGATCACACACTGATACAGCACAGAAACTCACAGGGGGCTGCAGAGTTGGATGGGGAGAGTTAAAGATGATTTTTGTGTTCAGGTGACACAGTCATTGTCAAATATTGATACCCTTCAAACTCTCCATCTAGTAAAGGCAAGTAATGGAAGACCTCCTAATATTTTCAGCTTCATTTTTTTTTGTTTTCTTGGAACAGTCACATTCTTCCATAGCCAAAACCAGCCCATGGTCTCTGTGTCTGTAACTATCACCTCAGCAGCTGCACCACCAAAAGCATTTCCCTTTGCTCTGCATTGGGAAGTCAGGAAAAGTTAACTTCCAAACCACACTCCCCAGCCCTAGAGTTTCTTTTCTTTTTTTATCAGGCTTTCTTTTGGTCTTTTACTTACTCTTTTACTTACTCCTTTTACTTTACCTTCTTTTCTTACTGCTGTAATCTTCTGAAAGACCATGGTTGTCTGAATTTCTGGAAAATATCACTTTCAGAGGTCTGTCATCACCTTTCCTGGACTGAAAGCTCCTTAGAGAAGGAAAATTTTACCTGGTAGGACCTATGGTTCAGAGGTGTGTGCTATATTCTTCAGCCACTGGTGAACATATTGCAATGCCTTTACAAGGAATAATTAGGCAGAGACATATATTTATAGTTAATTATCTTGTTAGGGCAGCAAGAGCAGAGTGAATTCCAAATGCAAAATATTGCTCCCCTCTTCCTTTCCTTATGGACTATATTAGCCCCTCTGGTGTTTGCTTATTCCTCCTGGGAGCCTTTTCAAAGACTTCTCAGCTCTGAGATTCAATGCCTGGCATGGCTGATGTGCAGAATTAAAAACATAAAGTGTATTTGCTACACTTCTGTTTTTAGATTAGCAATAGAGAAAATGGTCCTTGACCAGCACATAAAGCCAGAAGGGCCCAAGGGACACAGCTGCAGTGTGAGCCCAGCAGGGAGAAGAAAGCCCTTTGCAGGCAGCCCGGAGGAGTGGAGGCAGAAATCCCTCTGGAGCTACAGGAGCAACTGGAGGAGAGGGAAGCTGTGGAGAAAAGCCCTATCAGATGTTCATTGCTGGCTTGGAGATCTGTTGAAGTGTTATTTCAGGAGACAAGAGAAGAGTGGTTTTGTCTGTAGGCCAGGGAAGGGATTGTGTCACAGCTTCACTGATATCTGCAGTTAGCGATCAAGTGGTTTGAGGACAGAGTAAAATCCCATGATTTTCACTGGATGTACAAAACTAAAAATCTTTAATTAAAACAATAAAGAGAATAAGAAGAGTGTTTTTTTCCACTTTCAGTGGAACATTATTAACAGTTCTAGTGTTTGCTTTTTGAAGTGGCCTACAGATAGTTTCCAGACACCATTCTACCTATTTTCCAATTTGTCATGTTTACGGAATATTTTTTAAACCCTGAAGGCATAACTATTAAAGTAGTACTTACAAAAAAGTTTTTCATGACATTTTTGAAGGATTTTCTCAGAAAACAGGGTTACCACACCACCCTTGCATGACTAGAAACGAGGAATAAATTCCTAGTATTTTAACTCTATTTTTATACTATTCTTTTGGTAAGTAGAGCAGTGTCATTCACAGGTACATAACCTGAGGCTTAGGTGCAAGAGGCTTATTTGCCACAGGTTTAAAATAATCTTGGGACAGTGGTGGGTTTTTTTCATCTATGGTTTCAATTTTCTTCAGAGAAATTTTCTGCCTTTCCTGGTCTGAGTCACAAGTTTATGAGAACAGAAAGCAGCTCCTGAAGTAATTTACATAAGGGTTTATTTGTGTACCTTTCTAGAGACAAATCTGCACAGTGGTTTGGGTATTCTTTCTCAGTTGAAGTTCTGGGCCCCACAAATAACCTTTCATGTTACTGTGAATTTGCTGGGTTTGTGACTACGCTGGTGAGGGAGAAGTGTCAGTAGGGCACTGAAGCTCATGCCAGTCCTGCTGGAAGTGACTTTGGCTCCTTATGTTCAAGCATCTTTTGTTCTCCAAAGGGCATTCCTTTTCAACACCACGAGCCCACATGATTTCTTGGACAGTTTGGATTTTCCTTCGCATAATGGTGCAAATTAAGTGCCTCTGGCCTTCAGTAAAATTGGGATATGTGTGACTGCCTCTCAAACTGGCAAGAAGCACAAAAGTGAAAAAGGACAGCTCGTGGACTGAAGTCCCTGGATATTTTCCACCATCCGGCCACAGCTCCTCACTTCCCACGCCGGCTGCCAAGCAGAGCCCAGTCAGCTCCAGACACAGGGGGAAGGGGAAGGCTCAGCAACTGAGGGCTGGGTTGCAGCTCAGTGCTTCTAGAGGAAATATTCCTCTGCTCTAAGGAGATGCTGAAATAGTTGTACTGCCAGCATCTGCTTCCTCTTAGACACCTATTTTACTCCTACATTTGACAGATGGACCAGTGAAGGGGAGATGAGTGCTGAGAGCCTCCTGCTAATTTCACTGATTTGGAAACAAAACTGAGAAATACATGTATATTTATCTCTCACTTCTTTCACAGGCATTCTACTCCTTCATTCAGCAAGGCCAGAGCTACAAATCAAACTTGGATTTTGTTTAGCAAGGAGTGCAGTAGAAGATGGAGGTGTGGCTGATCTAAACCATTTCACCTGTTTTCATGTTTCTGCAGGCCTGAATATTTCAAACACAATTAAAAATATATTCTTGGTGCAAAGACTCCTTCTGAAGTAGAAGGAGCTATTTTTCAATATCCAGCTGGATTTCCAACTCTATTCGAACGAGCAGTAAACTGTTAAGATTTTTCTTGGACAGCACTCAGTTGTGTAGGTCAGGTGACACAATAATTCTGCTATTGTGCTTGCCCCCTGTTCTTGGGCTTCCTGCAATTTCTCCTGTCATACACCCTCGATTCCCAAACTTGCTGTGGATCTATTCTCACCTCCTGCCCTGCCTGAAATTCACAGGCTGTATGTGCTAGAGTGAGTCAGCAGTAATTACACTTCATCTGTAGGAAAGACAGTGGTGAAGGAGTTGGGGGTGATTCAGCAGAACACTTTATTGGCAATATCACTCCGGAAATCACCACACCTGAGTCCTCAGATCAAGGGCTCCACAGTCATAGATCATTGTGTAATAGACAGCCATCCTAAAGGCTTTCTGCTGCAGTCTGAAATTTGCTATCCCATTGTACTTAGACTGCCAATCGAAGCCCCATGGCAGGGCAGGGATAGTGCCTAAGTGCTGTGAGCAATTTCCCATTTGTTCTCCATGTCAAACCTTCTCTCAATTCTCACAAAACACAGCACTGAAGCTGGGAGTCATTTGAGTCTGATGAGTCAGAGCACACAGTATTATTCTGGCACAACAGAGGCACTAGCAATTAAACCTTATTCTCCAGTTGTTCTGCCCTTTTAATCACTGCCAGTTCTCATGTGTTTCTGGCTTATTGGTTGCTTTGAGGGAGACGGAGGCAGACAGCTGATCAGGTATCACTGAAATGTGCCATACTGATGTCAGTCTAACTGCAGAGTTAAAATCTACTGTCTGATCAAAAATGATTGGATTTATATAATGAATCCACCATGGGATTACGTTGCCACATTCATTAAAACAAGAGCAAAACAGCACTGCATACAAATATCATAAAAGGAACCAGCAGTTAATTGTGTGATTGGCTTAGTTAATTTTTGTTATAAATGACAGTAATTAGCTATGTAAAACAAAGTCAAAGTAATTTCTTTCAAAATGTAACTGTTTCTAAATTCTTTTTACCACTGTATGGCTGGGAATAGCTCTTTATGAGGCTGAGGGTGAACCCTTACTGGACTGGGCTGCACAGAGCAGGCTGTTCTGGGGGGTGTGTAAATCTGCATGTTCCTCTCCAGCCCTGCCAGCACTCTAACCCTGGGTGTGGTGTCTTCCTTTCTGGTCTCCCCTTCCAAACAGAGCCTAGAAATTACATGATAATTTGTACAAGACAAATCAATAAAGGGTCAACACAAGAACAAGAAACTCTTCATTTGTGGCTTAAGAAATGCAGTGATTAGCATATTTTTTCCTGTAAGTATTTTGCAGCAATGACATGCTGTCCTTGCAGTGCTTTATGAGGCCAAGTCAAGATTATCTTTCCTTATCTCCTAAATATGTGTAATACCCTGAACAGCATTTGCAGATGCTAATAAAGACAGTGTATTTTATGGATGTTCTAATTTTACAAAACCACGTTTCATTATTTGTTTGTTTAGTATATTCTCCAAGTATTCTCCTTAAGACTGACAGTATTTTGAACACATGTCAGAACTGAAGTACTGGGTGTTTAATGTCAACAGAAGAGACTGTGTGAAGGCCAAGTAGGGAAAGATGTGAGTGGAATGAGAGCATTGTGGCCATGCAGGGGGGGTCACATTCAAGAGCAGATGTGAAAGCTGCTAAGCCTATTACTGGACCTTAAACATGCAACAATTTTTCCTTAAATTCATAACTGAGACTTCTCTTCCTAAGGGGAATAAAGACATTTCAGGAATAATTCTGTAAAAGTTACAGGGTTATGGAAACCATTGAAGTTAGCCAATATGAAAGTGTGTGTTAAGTCTTGCTCCTCTCAATAACTTACTTCACATTTTACTAAATTATACTTCAAAATTTTCTCTTAATTCACTGCTGCCAAATGCTTTGATGCTTTTGGTTTTCCCTCTTTTTCCTAAAAGCCTGAATTAAAACCTACACATCTCCTTTCAAGATTCCCATTTCTGTCAAATAAAATAAACAGAAAGAGGGATATAAAGATAGCAGAGAGAGACTAAGATTAAATGGAAATGGGATTTTGGCAGCTTGGCTCTGATAGCTCCATCATTTCCTCCCTCCTTACAGGCACTGAACCACAAACGAGTCCTTCTGCAAGCCCAGAGCTACTGAGTTTCTGCTCAGCACTTTTCCTTCCTGCAGGGCTCTGGCAGCACTGCAGGCATCCAGTGCTGTAAGGAGCATCCACAGGCACAGAGCCAGCCAGTGCCCTCAGCAGCAGCTCGGTGTTGGCCCTCCACTGAGACCACATGGAGTTCAGATGGCAATAATAATTCAGATGGCAAACTTGCCTCGTGGAGCACAGGCTCAGGGAGCTCCTGCAGCCACGGGTGTCTAACATCCTCCCTTTTAGATTGTCACTAGTTAACTCAACACCAGTACAGGACATCCACTTTGATTCCTTCTCAAAGCTGAGAAAACTAATAAATATTTTCTAGAAGCATCTCCTGCTCACAAGCTAATGTTCCTTTTGGATCCAAGTGAAAATGCTTGGAAGCAGCATTTTCAGGGTATTGCACTATGTATTATAGTAAAAAAGCTTCCTTGCATACAATAATAAAAAAAAAAAAGAATATATCTTAACTAACTTATCTTAGTCTACTGTTTGAAGTACCAGCCTGGCTTACCCTGCCCTATGAACACTTAAGTATTTTTAAACTGCCATTGGATAAAATGCACAAGCAATTCCTGAAGCTGTCCAGGGGAAATGTATTCCTCCACTTACCTGCAACAGGAGAAAAATGACAGAATCCCTCTCTCAAATGCATATAGTATTTGCCTTTTCCAGAAAAAAACCAGACCAAATTTCTTTGTATGGTTTTGCAGAGTTCCTATACAGTTCTTAGCTGTGAAAAGTCATATTTTTTCCAAGTATGTATAGATTAATTAACATGGGCTAGAACCAGTCAACACTGAAGCATGTGTCTGAGCTCTTGATAAATACCTTGCTTAAATGTAGTCGAGATGCCACAAAATATTTTCCCTAATAGGAAATAAAACATCTGTTCTAATTTCAGTGATGCTGATGTAGCAAAACATGTATTCATCCATTCACTTTGTCAGAGAGTACCATAAGGACATGACTACCACATTTCCAAGGAGATCCCACAACAGATCACATTTAAACAATGTTTCAGCTTCATTTTCAATGAACAGGATTTTCTTTTTAATTTAAAAATGAGACATGATCTGAAATGTACATCCCCTTACTCAAGCTGTGGATTAATGAGGCCCTATCTCCAGCTAATGCCTCTGTTCTGGAGTGTTTTATGCTCACCTTGATGCCTCAGCCTCAAGCACAGCTTTGCCTATTTTTGGTTAAAGCTCTCTTTTTTAGAGAGCTGATGGCAAAGGTGAACAAACTATGTTCTTATAGCCTCATTTACATATTTTTTATATCACGATTCTTTATCTAGGTTATCCCACCTCACCCTTTTTCTGAATAATTGAGCAGTGAGTATACAGCAGATTTGGGTAACGAAGAAGAAATATCTCAGGAAAAGATTGTAACCCCAGTAGCTTCCCAGGGACCTCCAGGGATTCTGAAGGGAACTAAAAGTTCACCAAGTCAGGTTTGCATCTTCTGGCTCTGGCCACAGGGTGAGAAGAGCTCAGCTCAGCTGGAGCTGCTCTCCTTCAGCGTGGCTTTGAGCAGCAGGATGGAATGCTCCAAGTTACAAGCTGCTGGTCCACAGAGCACTTTGGCCTGATTATATTTCTGACTCTCCAGCTTGTTCTCTAGACCTTTTGTGAGGTCACTCTGACTCAGGGGCTTACATGTGGGACTACAGGGGCAGTGCAGACTGGCAGGCTCTTGGACACCACAGCCACATGAGTCTTTACAAACAGAGGAGAAAAAGGGGGTGTGTACCTTCTGCCAGGCCCCTTTATAGCACAAAGACTACTAAATCTCCAAAATATGCAGGGTCAGGTTGCGGGTTTAAAAGCATAGATATGAAGAGTATGAGAAGGACCCACAATTTTAATTTACTGCAGAGTCAGAAGACAGATGGATTTATAGCCTTAAATCTCTGAAAAATGAAGGGTATGAGGCCTCTTCATCTGCCCTCTGGACTCCAAGTGCTTTTGGGATCTAGCAGTCATATAATATCTCTCAGAACCTGGAACTAAATGAACCTTAAAAAAAAATACGAGAGCAATTTAAGAGGTGAGGAGAAATGCCAGAAGTGTCAGAGGTAGGCATCCTTTCCTACCCCCAGCCCACCAGCCATGCTCAGTGGGAGGTTTTCCTTGCTGGAGCTGCATTAAAACCACTTTGTCCTGGACTTGATTTCCATGAGAATTATTCCACATGCCCCTGTCAGAGCTTGGCCCCAAGCTTACATTCCTACTGTCAGAAGGTACTCATGCTCAACACAACTTGATTTCAACCTGCAAACCACAGACAGTTTTAAACTGAAACAGGGCAGGTTTAGACTAAATATAAGGAAGAAACTTTTATGATGAGGGTGGTGAAACACTGGATCAGGTTCCACAGACGGGGTGGCTGTCACTGTCCCCAGAAGTATTAAAAAGATGGGTAGACGTGTTGTTAAGGGACATGGTTTAGTGAGGGATTAGACAGTGTCATGGTTATGGTTGGACTCAGTGACCTTAATGGTCATTTCCAGCCTAAATGATAATATGATTACTCCTGAAATCCACTGTAGACAGTGAGTCCTGATTGTTCCTTATGCTTCCCTCCCCTTCTAAAAAATTTCCCTGCATATACCTCAGCTCAGTGCACACAAGTCCAAACTCTTGCTCCACTCCTTTGGATGCTAAAACAAACAAACAAAAAAGAATTCCAAAACCAGTGTTTCTTTTGATAAGGGAGAGAGTTCATGGGAAGGCACTGTGCTATTCTATAAGAAACACTCGGTCTCTCTACAGAAAATCAAGAAAGGACCAGTGAGACAGTAGCATTTTAAGAAGTGCTTTTTTACAACCCTGTGCTAGCCTCATTGCTTCCTGAGAAACATCTTTCTGGGTAGTTCTCTGAAGAATTCATTATTCCACCCAGTGACTTCAATTTATTCCATATAAAGCAGTTATATTTGGAAAAGTTGCAGTCAAAACCATATGATGCCATCACTGATTTATGTGCACAGCAGCAACAATGAGTAATGAAGTTAAAAAGCCATAAGAGAGGCCTAGCAGATGGGCAAAACACAAAAATAAATGTTCTGTTAAAAATGCAGATTCAGCAAACCACCAAACCCAGCAGATTCTTGGGAGTTTGGCTTTATTTGGGTTAACTAAGTAAATTTGCTCAGAATGTTGTTATGCTATCATAATATTAAGGCACAGAGCATGGCCAAGGACAGTGGAAGATAATCTAGATACCAGAGGATGAGGATATCAGAGAGAAAAGGCAGAACATACTGTAACTCGGCTGCACTTTGCCCCCGTCACATAAACTTATAAATCCTTCTAGAAGAGCTGCCCTTTCCCACAATCCATGCTACTAAAACTAGATGCAGCAGTGGTATTTGTGTACAAAGCCCTCAGCTACTGCTCCCCACATCAAGCCTTCCCATTTTGTATGAAATTTCTTTTCTTTCAGGAAACTAGGCTCAAACTCAGGAAAAAATGTACAATAATGCAAGTGTATAAAATACTGAACCATCTTAATGGGACAGGTAAATTTGGCAAATAACTTTTCATTAACAAGGTTTTGGGTCAATTGGGTTCCTGTTTCCTGCACCAGCATAGGAAATATTAGATGAATAATACTTTTGTATTGGGGAATGTGGCTTCATTATCACTGGGGAATCCAGTGCCATTGCACACCAAGCCCAGTAGTGGCTTGGGTGAAGATTCTGAAACTCAGCAACTCCCTTATTTCCCATATCCAAGAGCTTTGAACCTGCTCTGGGTAACCTCTCCTTTTGATCAGAAAATGACAGTCACAGGCTTTACTCTGTGACAATAAAAGATGATTTTTAAGTGGACAGCCTTGCTGCACAATCTATTGCAATCTGAAAATGAAATGGAAAGATTATGAGGAGCGTGGTTTTCTTGTATACACAGCTTCTGTACAGAACTAACATTTAATTATATCTTTTTGTGCTAAAAAGATCTGAAAGTAGCTTCCAACTGCAATTATAACCTGTGGATGGCAGAACATATTTCCAGAGATAATCATGTATTCTGGGCAGATAATGAGATTTACATGGCCTGAGACCAATATAGAAGTTTAGAAACACTTAGAGAAATAATTTCTAGCATGATGATTTCTCAACACCTCTAAATCAATCCAGCTGTAAGGTGCATTTGCCCTGCCATCCTCCACTGCCTTTATGTTTCCTGCCTTCTGCTGGACCTGTGGAATCAGAGAGTGCCAGGAGCAGGACACTGTAAAACACAGCTGTAAACCAGGCTCCTTCTCAGCTGCGTTCAGCAGACCAAGGGTTTTGGTTACAGCAGTGATTTTGAGCCATGTACAATCCCAGTAGTTCTTTGAATGCTGTAAATGAATAGCCTGGTTTGTCCTGAAGCTGCAGCAGCAGCTCAGGAGGGTGGGAGCTGCAGAATGCTCACCCTCCAGCCCTGTGTGGTCCCTGGTGCCCAGAGCTTGCAGCCTGGAGCCCTGTGCCCACCGAGGGACTCCCAGCCTTGGGCAGAAACCCTCTGCATGACTGGGAGCAGGGCTGGAGGACCTGCCTGTTTGCTGCCAGCTACAATCTCTGGGCCTGAGCAAACTTTCTAACATGAAAACTCACAATGAATAGAGTGTTATTAAAAAATATGGCATGCAACTCATATAAGTAGGTTTAACCAGAAACAAAAGCTGAATACTATATGAATGAGGAAATTTTGGTCACAGGAGACTGTAGAGCACTTTTCTCAAATATGCATTTGTTGGCTATGGCTGTCTCAGTCTATCAATTCAACATTTCCTAAATTAGGAGGGATTTATATAAACAGAGCACGGTCTCTAAGGTGCTGTTTATGGTCTGTCTGGTATAAATATTTATGATCATTCTAAAATTAGTGATTTTTCTAAAGTGTGCTTTTGTTTAATACAGCTCCTGGCAGTCTCTCTGGTAAATATGCAGTTTTGTTTTTTATGAGAGAAACAGAGGCAGCAGAGAAACCCACTGAAAATACTGCTACAGATCAATGGAGGGTCGTTCTCAGCTGTGAACTGCAGACTCTCTGCTGTCTGAGAAGAATTCCCTCCTACACACTTTTCCCCAGGGCACGCAATCCTTTTCCCACGTGCCATGCAAACCTCTCCCTGCCACGCAGGAATATATATATAGGAACAGAGGGCTGGGAGGAAGTGCTGGAGCTGCTGCCTCCTGCAATAGAACACGTGTGATCACACGGAGTGCATCTGCTTACTCAGATCTGGTGTCAGAATGAGAATTCATGTCCTCTCTGCAGAAATAAAAATAAACTGGGTTCAGACTGAGTTCAACAACCTAAGGTTGCATATTAGCACTTACCAATCTTGCTGGGAGGTGAGGCGTTTTTCAAGTTCCCACTAAGAAGAAAGAAACCAGATAAAAGCCTGGTGCATGATGAGAGGCATGGTGCTCACAGTGACGTGACTCATACTCATTGGTCGTGACTTCAGTGGGCTTTTGTGAGCCATGACTACAGCATCTTTTAGCAGGATTTCCTTGAGTCACTGGCCTGTCTATTACAGATCTATAGATCTGTGGAACCTGAGCAAGTTTATAGAATAGACTGTTCCTGTTCGTGTACTGCATTATGAATTGTAAAGTGCAACTGTGGGTAGACTGTCAATTCATTTCTATCTTAATCTCTCTTTTGAATAACAAAGCTGTATTAAAAAGTTGTAACTATCTCATTGCCAGATCTTGCAAGCAAAATCTGCTCTTAGTATAGAATCATAATAAACGACTGGAAATTATTATGGACTTCCAAGCCCCTCACCAAATTCAGTCATCCAAACAGAGTCCCTTCTTTCTCTGCCTCTTTCCATTCTTACTATTCTCCCTTGTTATGCAGCTAGGAACATGGATTTCAGAACAAGAGTTTAGCAAGTTTGCTATGGTCCTCCACTTGAACCACTTCAGCAAATCTCAAACACAGAAAAAATTTGAATTAATTTCTGACAATTTACCAGGAAGCTGGAAAACTGGCGAACTGTAAAGAGGACAATCCACTGCTATAATTCAATCTGCACAAGCTGACAAGATGAATGATTAATGCTCTTTTGCAAATGGGAATGAATTTGTCCGAACTCGGAGAAGCCAGGCAGTAGTCATTGAAAGGGAAAGAAATGAGTTCTAAAAAGAATTTGAGGTCAAAGGGAATAATTAACTGAACATTGTATTATCATTGATATATAACTGGTAGCTGTAGTGAGAAGGAAAGAAGAATGAGTCAGACTCTTCTCTACAGTGACAGGACTGTGACAAGACCAGAGGCAATGGACAAAACCTGAAACAGAAAATTCCCTTTAAACATAAGAGAACAGCTTTTCACTAGAGTGAAACACTGAAACAGGTTGCCCAGAGAGATTCTGGAGTATTCACCTTTGAAGATATTCAAAGCTGGACCAGGCAGAGCCCTGGACACCAGCCCTGGCTGCAGCTGCTCTGAGCAGAGGACTTGGACTTGACAGCTTCCAGAGGTCCCTGCCAACAACCACCTCTTGTGATTCTTCAGTACCTACACAGAGATCAGAAATATGAGAATAGAAAGACCAGAAACTTATCCATGGGACAAGATTCAAGAAATAGGAGCTGATTAATGCTTGAAGTTAATTGCAAAGTTTTGACCATTTGACTTGCTGGAGCAATTAGCTAAGGACTATTGTGGACATTCCAACAATACCAATTTTAAAATCAAATTAGATTTTATTCTAAATATAATGATGGGACAAGGGGGAATAGCTTTAGACAGGAAGAGGGTCTTTTAGTTAATGATTTATTCTATATAAAGTATATTCTTATACTTCATAAAACACATTCCTGAATGGGACCTATGTTCCAGTGAATTTAAGTATCTTGGTGCATCTTTCATCTCATGATTTTCATTACATTATTTTGGCCTCAGAAAAAGGAAAAAATGCAGAATATATTATTTTGTATAGCATTGTCACAGGTAAAAAAATCCTCCAGTGAGAAGACCAGTGGATATGCTTTCTGAACACCATATATTTTTAAAGAAAAAAAAAATCTTTAAAAGAGAAAATATAGCAAAAGAAAGTCCTATACAAGCAATATTTCTCCCTGGGCTGCCCTGTAGGATTAGTCTTTGCAGGGAGAAAGCATTGGTGTATCTCTTAGGCTAAGGTTTTAAAAAGTTTTTATGAAAAAATCTCCCACAGTACAGCTGTAACCATGATGCCCAACTTTGGTAATACTTGTAAATTTGTGGAAGATGTGCCTACTTCTGTCTGACTACAGAGGATGGTCAGGATGACACAGATGGAGCTCATCTGACCTTTTGTCAGAAACTGAGCAAAACTGCTCGGAACTGGAGCTCTTGAAGACCTTTTGTATTCCAAGCTAGCTCAGAACATGGGAGCACGTGCACCTGAGCAGCACAATTTCTAGCTGGCTGTGTCACTGGGACAGCTGCCAGTGCATGCAGTGTGTGGCACATGAACAGAGTGCCTGAAGAGCCTACCTCAGTTCAAACATTTATCTTTAGACAGCTCGCTGATTGGGTCTGTGCAGCCTCTTTGTCCAGCTATAGTGTGCTGCAAACCTCCAGGTTACAACACCCATCTTGCTGCATTTCCAGCTTCTGTGGAAAGCAGAAAATCCTTCCCAACCCTCCCTTAGACTGTGGCAATTTTCAGAAGTGAAGGTGGTACAGCTTGTCAGCATCTTCTGCAGGATGGCAGGGTAGTGACAGCCTGGGCTCCTCTCTGGCATGAGACAGACCAAGAGAGAGCTGGGGGCTGTTTCCTGCAGCCTTCTGTCAGGCAGCCAGGCCAAATCCCTTCCGACACAAAGAGGGCATTTTTAGAATAAGTAATGTTCAGTCAGTGACAAGCTAGACAAAGTGATGTGTTTCAGAAAATTGATGCCCAGGAAGGAAGATTGAAGATATCAGGGAAAGAGGATTCTCAGCTTTACAGAGCCATATTAAATGTGTGCTAAATCTTTTCAAAGCGAAAAGAAGTAAAAGTAAGTTGGCTAAAACCACCAAGTATGTTTGACCTTTCTTTCCTATAAGCAAATTCTTAGAGTTGAACTGAGGCCTCCCTCACATGAAAAGAAAAGATCTTGCTCACTCTGGCATGTTACTCCTTTCTAGATATGGGGAAGATGCCATTTGTAATCTATGTGACTCCAGCCTTTGACCCTAATCAAGAGACCTGCCCACAAGATGGGACAGCAGGGCACATCCACCTCCCCAGAAAGCAAAGCTGTGCATTGCCAATGCCTTGGAGCACTCTGGAACAGACCTCTGAATCTGCAATAACCAGGGCTCAGAAATGCCCAAGGCATCTCACCAGCCTTCCCCTCTACCCTTCAACTCAACTTCGTTTGACAGAAAACCAAACAAAGATGTCACGGCCACACAAAGACAAATATAAAGCACATTTCTCGCAGTTACAATTGCAGGGAGTCCCAGATGCCTTCCTCCCCACCCCCAGACTCCCCAGCCCCCAAGCTAAAGTGCCTGGAGAGGCTGCAGCAGCCCTGGTGCAAGAGTGCAGAAAGGGCACAACTCGTGCTCTCACGTGAGTGAATTGCTAAATACCCACCGTGAGTAAATTAAATAACATTATTTACTGGGACTGGTGCTTTGTTTAAGTGATTCACCCACAGAGTTCATTTTGTAAAAGAAGTGCAAATAAGCACAGTCATTTCTTTTTTATCTGAATCTGATGATGGGCAGAGTCTGTACCAGTTTTCTGATCTGCTGAACAGTGGGTCACCTGCCCAGCACAGAGTTAAAAGAGTACCTCACAACTTGTACAAAATGATTGTTGGTGTTTTAAAATTTTTCATTCCTTCAAGGAGAGGAGAGGAATGGAGAGGAGATTTTAAAAAAATTTGCTAACTTATAAGGTTTGTTGCTTTTTTTCAAAATGCACCAGCATCTTACAATCCATTAAAGATGAAACCATTCAAATTTTGTACTAAAAAAGTTGCATTTAAGCCCTAGAGGAGATGAAATTTTTTGATCAGCCTACATGTGTTTACTAATGTGCAGATGTCTAAAAATATGTATTTGCCAATCAGAGGTTACCCAAGTTTAATAGATCAGACAGAAACTGTAATGTCTGTTAAAATTTAACAGTCTTCTTCTAGCTTGTGTGGCTGCAGACTCTGAAGCCATGGCCAGAATCAAGCAGGAGTTCTCTGGGGCTCACCTGATTTGAGCAGGTTAGAGGGTAACCTTTGAAGGACTGCCAATACAAATGATCCTTCCTGATAACATCTGCCTTGAGTATGATGAAATGGCTCTTGGATCCAATTCACTAAAAAAATCCTGTCCTCTGAGCACCTTTCAAGTTAAAAACCCTACAAAAATGGTTAATAAAAATCTCATGGAATTTCAATGAAAACTTTACTCTAATGATAGGTCTAGATTAAACCCTAAATGGGATTGCCAAAGCACTTTTCATGTTCTACTAAATTAAGATATTTACTCTATAATTATACTAATTAATAAATGTCGGATGGGCTGATTTTGAGAATTCATGATGGGACAGAACAATCAATAGCAGAGTCTTTTCTCATTTAGTTTGCAGGTGCTGCTGAAATCAGACCTCTGCCTCAGCTCTCTTAGGATGAACTTAGAGCAATGAAGGTTGTTTGCAGAACCAGTTAGTTTTGCTTGCTGGAGCTGGGATGTAAAGGCACTGGTATTCTCATTCCCTCCTCTCCCTCCTTTCCCAGTAGTACAGTAGTGCCATTTCTTAGTATGCAGCCTATGCTGAAAGTACCACAGAGCCCAGATGTGGACAACTACAGCTGTGCAATAGAGAATTGTAGTCCACACTGAGCTTACAAAGTCTCTTTTAGGTAGTACTTTGACAAATGGGAACCTGAATGTGCCCTGTACATACCTTGTTTTGCATCTGGGAAGGTGAAGGGAAACTCTAGGTACATCTTTTTGGTCCATTATTCTTATTGTTTCTTCCAATATGCAAACTTAAGAAGGTTTTGTCTGGAAGCTCAGTAAAACCATTTATCTTCAATTGTGGCGTGATTTCCTAGACTTCTGAAGGCTGATCCTCCTGCTTCAGGAAAAGGAGCAAGGTCAGGCACTTGGCAGTTTTCCTGTGTGCCCTGTGTGCTTCCTCCCCATCCCCATCCTGACCCACTTTGGATAACCCTGAGGCACGTCACCATTGCCTTGGGCTTTGTTTTTTCAAAAACACCACCTCAGATTGTCCTTCAAAAAATGACCCCCCCTGACAGTTTCTCTTTAATGCCAGTATTTTAGGAGGTTACTTGTTGCCACCGTAAATGTCAGTATTCACCCCATCTATACACTTTGTTTGACACAGCATTTCTCCTGCTATCCTATTAGCAAAGTATTATCACATTTAAATCCAATTATCATTGATTCAAAAGACAGACAGCAGTGAAAGCTCTTCTATGGTTTTAGAGACTGGAAATAAGTGTCACTGGTTCAACTTTATGCTTATTTTTTGATAATTAGGTGCTTACTTTATTCCCAGGACTGAGAGCATGAGCTCCTCTAGCTCAGGCACAGGGTCCCTAGGCATCACCAAAATGTTACAGGGATCTCTAAAGCCCTGCAGCTAATTTCAGACTCTGTTGGAGATGCCATGGAGCAAACTTCCAGCAGAATGAAGAACCTCTGCTTTCAGTAAAATTAACAGCTACTACCAAATTGTGCTAACACATATATAGTGCTTCAATTCCATCTATCTGGTTCAAAAGCACATGTAAACTTGGGTTTTAGGATATGACACTCAAGAAGCTGATGTAGGCATGTAAGTAGGTGGTAATAAAGCTGTAAGCTTTTGTTGTGACCTCTGCAGCAGAAAGCAGAGACGACTTGTCTGGTTATGGGAGAAATACAACTCCTGACAAAATCCTGTGCCATATATGAACTGCATGAAATAGTTCTGAAATGTGAGAACCTTCTTTTTCTTAAAGTATTTTAGAACACATTCTCCCACTAATATCTTCCAAACACACAGGACAACTCTGCTGCAGCACAATAAACCATTTCTTGGCTCTGTGTTTTTTGTATTTCAACGCCCTTTCCTGGATTCTGCTCTCAGCTAAAAAAGATGGGTTGTTTCTGCATTTAGCAGACAAAAATGCAAGTACTCTGAAGTTTAATAAACTAAATTCATACCATGAACTAGAGGCCTTCCCCTCCTCTCCTGCCTCCTCAAGCTAGCTCTTTAACTGACCTCTGAGCAAGTGTTTAAACTTTATTTGAGCAAGTGTTTAAAAACAATACTGTCAAAAAATTAAATCGAAGTGGCTTTCACTCTCTCTTCATACCTACTAGCTATTACATATAGAAATACCCTGGGACTAAATTTTTGACAGGCTGTACTACTGTAATTTCAGTCCCCTAAGAATATTTTAAGTTTTTTCAGTCTAAGATCAGTAAAGAAAACCCCAGAAACAGATTTTGTTTCGGAAAAATATTTGTATGTTGCTTAAAACACTCATAGCAAGTGTAGGAAAATACACAATCCTCCCAGCTGATATATTAAAATTATTTTGCTATGAGCCATGAGGTAAGGTGCTAGAGTTTTCCAAAAAGCTGGTATGTGGACCAGTAGATTCACTTTCTGGATACAGAAAACACAAACTCCCCTGCAAACAGCTGGAGTGCTGCCTGGTGTTGCAGACAACCTCGTTCATGTGATGCAACCCCACAGGTCTCATCCCTGACACTGGAACCAAAGCTAGCTCTGGGTAGTTACACTAAATAAAATCACACTAAGTAAAACTTTCCTATTATGTTTAAGCAATGAACATTTATATCCCAGAGCTACACAGCTGTGGTATGAACTCAGACACAGAGAGGATCCACACCATCACAAACACTAAGAGTGATACTGCTCTGATTCTGGTTCTGTTAAACCCTCCTTAGGGAATTCTGTGACTACAAAGAGGGAATTTCATGATGTCAGTGTTCCTAGGAGCTGTGCTGGAATCAAGGCAAGTGGTGTGCCAAACAATTCAGACCTGACCACACCTCACCAGGTGAAGGGCTGTTGTGGTAAGGAAGTGGTGGCAGACAAAACACAACTTTGTAAAAAGGAACAAGAGCAGCACTCCAGCACCCCTGTACCTTGCTTTGACCCAGGAATCACAGAAGTTGAGGCTGGCTGCAAGTCTGTGCTATTATTATGCTGTCCCTCACAGACTCAGGGCGTTATCCTATTTGCCCTCTCCTATTTTGCATGAAGAAACAAAACAGTCCTGAGATTATGTTGGTTGTAGCAAAAACAACCATCATATATAGAGACACTTAATCTGCCAATGCAATGCTAATAGTCCTGGAGACTATTGTCCTGGGGAAAACTTTCTTTGGAAATATGTACACCCTTCTGCTTAAATATGGTGAAGATTTTGGTAAATAATGATTTTATGCATAAATGAAGTCTGATGTTTTAATAATACTTCTAAAGAAGATGAATATGGATCAGTCTTGGGGGAAGGTGATCAAGAACAACATATTTCTTGTGAGGGAAAGTGGGCTGCTCTAATACTTGTCAGCATAATTCTTTATTGATGCTATCAGCTTTCAACAACTGACTAGAAGTCGTGGGTTTAGCACCCCTCAAGCATAAAAGCATCAGTGCCACACTCTGTCAAGAAATTGCAAAGGATGCCCAGAAACACAAAGTTTGTTTCTTCGGCTGAGATGACGTTATTGGGAGTAGGCCGAGCTAGATGCAGAGGAACATGAAACAACCATATAAAGGCAAAGAAAGACTGTTGTAGTCACTGGCTGAGTTAAATCTGTATTTGTAAGAAGTGTGTCAACTCAGCCAACAGAAGCTGGCAGCTATGTGTGTGCAGCCAGTTTTTCCAAAGGAAGGCCAAAGCAAAACTAGAGTGTTTATTCTGGCATCAAGACAGTCTCACCCCAGCTTAAATCCCAGCTATGTTTGCTCTAAGTTCAGCATTATCTTAATAATACTCAGTGTATTATTATTCCTTTCAGATACACAGACATTCTTGAAATAAATAATAATCTTCATCCAGAAGTAATGTTTTGGGGAAGGCTAGTTCTGCTGAGGTCACCTGACCAGTCAGCAAGCAAAAAGGCAGCCACAGTCTGCTGTCCTTCAGTATCAGGAGCTTTTATAAAACCCTGCACAGCTCTCACTTTTTTATATGGAAGAAATGAAGCATAGGGAGATCATCTGGTGTACTGTAGGGTTAATAATTACCAATATTGTTGCATCCTCATTTGAGAAAATTGACAACATACCATAATTCCCAGGTAAAGGCTCTGGTTTTCAAACCAGAGCAGTAACAAAGCATTCCAGTGCTTGCAAAAATCATGTCACACACAAACTATGCAGCTCAGAGAATGAGTTTGCTGTACTAAACCCAAAAAGCAAAATAATCACATTAACCTTATCAGAGAGAGGTCTGTGGCTGCCTCCAGTTACGCAGGCGTTATCTGGAGAGTTGTCTGGGACCTGCAATGAGATGGGAAGAGCATGACTGGAGCCTTGGAAAGAGCTGTGGAGAGTGAGTGGAACATTGCTGTGGTTGGGCTGAGCTCCTGTGAAAGGGACAGAGCTAAAGGGACCCCCACACTCTGCTGAAGGAGGGTGGGTGCTGCTGTGTGCAGGCTGCAGGTGGTGGAGGTGACGCCTGCCCAGGAGTTATGGCTCTGCTCACCAGACAAACAGGGGCTGGGCAGGCCTGTGGGATGCTGGTGACTCTGCCTAACCTGGGTGAGCATCAGCTGGGGTCACACCAGGAACAGCTTGGTGCCCCCAGGCTTGAGCAGGACTGCTCCTGCACCTCCTGGCTGGCAGGGAGGGACAGTGTGGAGCCAGCAAGCTCTGCCCAGAGCCAGGCTCCATGGCCAATGTGCCTTGTCTGCACCTGGGTACCAGCTGCTGCCTGCTCTGGGTCACACAAAAGCTCTGATACAGAGCCAGGTGCTCTGCACAAAAGCCCTTTCCAGAGCTCTGGAGCTTCAGGCCAGTTCCTTCATCACAGAACCCCTTTCATTTTCCATCAAATCACTTGCACTTACTCTCCAAGGTGTATGACTGTCTGTGAGAAGAAAAAAAAGAACAGGAAAAATATCAAAAGAAACCTAAAAATTGTAATTACTTTATGGAAAAATCTCACAGAATACAAAAGTGAAGCCTGAATTTTACAGAAAGAGTCCCACAGAAATTATAATGTGAAGTCTAAAGAATTTTATCAAGAATTATTACTTTTTCATTTCATCTAAACCTGTATTCAGGCTAGAGATTTCTGCAGCAAGCCTTAAAAGTCCACTTATAAAGCAATACATTATTGTTTGGACCTTACATAATGATTTCAAGAGGAATCATTCCTTCTACAAATCAGCAATTGCATATTTGAATGAGAGTTCACCTTGAACATTCATTATTGTTGTTCTAACTGAACAGTTTTACAAAACATTCTTTTGGTACCTTTCAAATGCACTTCAGTGAAGTACTGCAAGATGGCAAAGATAATTACCTTTGTATCTTTATATGGCTTTCCATTAAAGACACCTGCAATGGGAATGAACATTGTCATCTAAGTTCCCACAAACATATTTATGCCTCATAGCAGGAAATGAGTTACATTCAGAGCTAGATTTGTATCTTTATTAATAAAATGCCAGCTGTGATGAAAGTATTAGGGAAATTAGTAACCAACTGCCAGTCCCAATATACCAGTGGATGTAACAGCCCACTATTCCTAGGTGAGAATTTAATGGCCTGCTAGGTTGACATAACCATGTAGAACGTCTAGCTGCTGGAAAGAAGGACTTTGGTACCTCAGTGGTTCACAAGAGACTCAACTCCCAGAGAAGGCAGACACACAAAATGTATTAGAGCCTGAGTTTAAAATATGATATAATTTTGTAAATTATATTATCCAGACTTATCATGCGTGTATCAGCTTTGAATTTAATCTCAGCATTAGCTGACTATTCCCCAGAGACGTACCTTGCCAAGAAGATGTACTTTCATTACTTTCCTATTTGATCTTTATAATACTAATCCTGAGGCAAGCTTGAAAAAGCAGAACAGTGATTAAATCCCCATCTGGTTTTGCAGAAAGTTTGTGGAGGTTGGAAAAGGGCTTAGGAAAGGATAATTTACAACAGATACATAACTTTCAGATCAGATTTAGCAACATGACCAGCCTTTGGGAAACAGGACAGGCCTTGCTACTGAAATCCATGCAGATTTATTGCTGTATTCATGACCTTATAATTGGCATGAGATGCCTCTTGCCATCAGCTGCTTAAGATGCTGATGCTCTGCCCTCAGCAGTAAACTGGCACCAGAGGGGTGAGCAGGCTCCTAAGACATGCTGTGGCTCATGTGGCAGATGAACCATTTCCATTTAGTAGTTTTGGTGGGGTTTTGTTTGTTTGCTTGTTTTTTTTTTTTTTTTTTTTTTTTTTTCCTGGCACCTGATAGATGACTTGGCTTTTGTAATCTGTCTAATTTTAATCTGTCTGTTCATGTTCAGAAGTCTGACTACAGCAGAAAAATGTGTGTGAGCCTTGAGAAGTGGGCTCAGCCAAATACAATTTGCTCATGGAGGCTCAGAGGCAGTTGCTGTCACAGAGTAACAGACAAGGCCTAGTGCAAACTTCAATTCACAAAGTCAGAAACTTTAGGTAAAAAGAACATATACTCTGGTTTCTTTTGCTTCATTCCCCATCTCTTTGCAAGCTGCTGTGCTCACCTTTAAGAGAAGTGTCTGCAATGAGACATGACAGTGAGAGTATTGGAAAGGTGCTCAAGAGTAGTTTGAAATAGCATTTTTGCTTGCCTGAAGCATGCCTGTGATTGCCAAGTCATGCTAACACACTACCCCAGAGCCTTGTTACTGAGAGGGCAGGCTGATAGCCTTGGCAGAAAAAGTTGTTCCTTCAGCTGCAAATCCAGTCCAGCTCACAAATAGGCTTTGGCTCCATCCTGGTGAAGCAATGTTGGGTCCTTCCCCTGTGGACTGTTACCAGAGGACTTGAAAGAGCATAAACAAGGGAAATTATCTCCTTCTCAAAAGCAGCAATTTCACCCTTGAAGAAGAGAGAGCTCACCTTTAACAAAGCTAAATTAAATAAAGGTAAATTAAACTATAGTTCCATTTGAACAGTTTTGTGAAATTGCAGGACTGGGACTGAAGGTGCAGCCCTCTGCCAGGAGAAAGCTCCTGCTGATGAACCAGACCAGTGGTGGGGCCAGAGCCCACAAACCCAGCTTTAAAGAGCGGGTGTCAGACACCAGGTTACTCTAAGTAGTCTGATGTCCACAATGCACAAATCCCAGCATTAAGTGAAAGCTCTACTGTGCTTCAAGAATGCATTATTATATTTAAAAGGTAGAAGTAATTAGGTGGTGAATTGGAATTAGATAAAGAAAACATTTAACAATGGTTAAAAAATTTATAATACAAGACTGCGTATGTTCCTGTATGTTCCTGCAGAGGAAATACTTTCAGGGTTTTTAAGAACAGATTTTTTTTTTTTTTTTTTTCCCCACATCCTAAAGTGTCAGCACTCTTTTGGGCAAACACTCCATCACACTGTAGCAAGGATTTATGTGGAGATAAAGCCTCAGGGGCAGATTCCTGCCTAGAGTGAACTTGCACCTTTAGGATGGAGGATGGCTCTGCTTGTTTGAATAGAGGTCTTTCTGCTAATACTGTGAATCACAGCTCTTGGTGCTGACAATATACATGACTCCAGCAAGCTCTCCACATGAACTCCGTGCCAACCTATCAACAGCATTTCTTGCCTTGGACCAACTCAAAGTTCTTCAACAACTCTAGAGGACAACTGGCAAACACCTCATCTCCTATTGAAACAGAGGGAAAAACAGCAACAGATCAAGTGAGTAGGGCACAAACACCCAACTATTTCAGAATAAATAAAAACCCCAGTTAGACTGGAAGAGTAGTCTTTTTTTTGTTGTTGTCTTAGAAGCATTTCCAAAATGTGATTGTGATGAAGTTAAAGGTGATGAGTTATACAAACCCATGTTGAGACACCAACACAAACACCTACCTGCAGAAACTGCAAAGGTTAAACATTCTGGACAATGATTTACTTTATTCATTCACCCTCATCATTCCAAACTAAACATTCAAAAGGGGCCAACAGTTTTGCAAGAGAGTGTTTGTAAGGAAGGCACTGCCTGCAGATCAGTGCCAGGTCTGTACCCCCTGCAGCAGCCACATCCTCAGGGCAACTGCACCCAGTGGTGCAGAGTCCTGGAAGGGAATGGAATGGTCAAACTCACCTCAGGCACAAT
Organism: Urocynchramus pylzowi; assembly: GCA_013397555.1. Taxonomy (NCBI): domain Eukaryota; kingdom Metazoa; phylum Chordata; class Aves; order Passeriformes; family Fringillidae; genus Urocynchramus; species Urocynchramus pylzowi. The sequence goes on along the minus strand of VZRH01001500.1, from coordinate 44,175 downwards.
TTCATCTAGACCAGGGGAGTTATACTGGAATGTGAGTAGGCACAGTTAAGCCCAAACACAGAATTTGAGCAGCTAATTTATGACACTATTAATTCTCAAATGAATAGGATGCATATAAAAATGTTTAAATGTATGCTGCATAAATACCCATGGGAAACAGACACAAAAGTGCTCATGATGGTTTTCTTTTTTCTTCATAGTATATTCAGAACCACAGTGTTCCTGCAGCTGATTATGGACTCTCCCACAGATTGGAGAGTTATAAACCCATTCCTATCTACTTTCCTTGTCTTGGCAAAAATCAGTTCACTAAAAAATGAGAGGTTCCTTGAGAAATATGCATAATATTCAGTGCAATAGTACTTCAAGGCAGAGGGAGAAAACCTACAGAAATGCTATTTACCTGAAAACAAACACCTCCTCAAAACTGAAAGTATTTGTGTTTCAACGATCTATAAGAAGTAACTTAATAATAAGGCAATTTAGGAATATACAGAGGGGATAACAGCTTTCTGTGGTTTTGGTGTGCTCTGTGCTTTATATAAACACTTGCAAAACATCCAAGTTTGATAAAGGGGAGAAGTATTAGAAAATAAAGATTGAAATATGCCTTTTCATTGTGCAGATTGCAATTCTATGTGCAAAGTTCTGATTTCCATAAATAAGGAAAGAATGATGAAGTTGTTAAGTTTGGGGAACATATTTTGTAAACCACTGAGTATATAAATAGTTGTATTAAAATCTTTGCCAATCAAGTTGTCAAACTGAAATTTCTACAGTCAAAACTTGAGTTCTGTAATGACAGCATTTTTACAAGTTGGCAAGTATGGGATTCATCCAAACCCTTCTGAAATCAGTGAACATTTTCATGGGCTTGAATAAGTACTTTAACAGGATATGCTCCATAATGCAAATGACACAGCATCCTCAACTCCTATCTCTGCAAAATTGCTCAAAGCTTTATAATAAAAATGGATTATTTTCAGCTTAGAATTTTTCAGCACATTAAAAATTCAAAGTCTCATTGAGGCTCCAAATGCATATTTTTCAAGATAGTATTTTTCAAAGCTTCCTGTATTTCATTTACCCACATGAAAAAAAACCCAGCTAATGAGCAGAACAGAGAACCAAAAGTCATGAAATCCAGGTTGGGTTCAAATCTAAACATGATTTTGTGCAGAACAGTCAAAACAGTTCAGTGATGGAGTTTCAAAGCATGCTCTCCTCCAGCACTTGAACTGCAAAGATTTTTCTATGAACAAAATATGCAAAAAACAATTAAACTTCTTTTTTTTCAATTATCTGCAACCCAGCAGAGAGTTTTGCAGAAGAAATGGCCTAGAAAGCATTCATAATTTTTCACTGGCTGGTATAGCTCTTGCAAATACCCACTAAAAAATCATATATACAAATCCCCCCATATGTTATAGAAGTGGAAATTTTAGGATGCCTTAAATCTTGCTTGTTCACACAGAATTACTATGCAGTGTGGGATGTGGGCTTGAATATTAAAAAGTAACAGTAAGAATTGGTGATAAGGCCTCTTTCTCTCACACAAGAGAACAAACTGGCATGAGGAAATAAATCCCACACCTGATGTGAAGGGCGAATGAGTGTGGGATGCAGAGGTTCCCTGCCTGCTCCATTTAGTGGCTGTCGAGCTCAAAGCCTGACCCAACACCAGAGCTCCCCAGAGAGAAGGCAGTCACTCCAGAGAAAAGAATCCTTTCAGTGCTTCAGAGTCCAGGCTTGTTCAGAGGTTTATGAAGGCTTGAAGGCTAAATGCAGCCTGGAGATTGTAGTGCTGATATAAGGATAAAAACATGTAATTTTCAGAGTTTGATAATAAAAAAAAGAAGTCAGTTCTATGTAATAACTGGACAATTTTCCAGGATGGCTTTCACAGTATTCTCTGTATTTTCAACCAATAAAATATTCCTGGCTTGTTATTTTTGCACTTTGCTCAGGAACATTGCATACTGAGACATGAAGAAGAATGGTAATTTAGTTTTCAGACTTCCCAGAATACTTTCCCATTCTCAGCCCCTTTTGTCCATGGTTCACACCTGGCTTGTGAGTAGGAGGGAGGGTTTCAGGCATGACTCCTGAGCATGATTAATATTTGGTTCAGCTAACAAATAATAAGATTTATAGGAAACAAAGGTTGTTATCAAATCACACAATCATAGAATGGCTTGGGTTGAAAAGGAGCTTAAAAATCACCTAGTTCCAAACTCCTTGGCATGGGCAGGGACACCTTTCAGTAGACCAGGTTACTCATAGCCCCATTTAGCCCAGTCTTGGACATCTCCAGGGATGGGGAGCCCACAACTTCCGTTCCAGCGTCTCACCACCTTCCCAGAGAAGAATTTCTCCCCAATATCTAATCTAACCTTCCCTCCTTCAGCTTAAGGCCATTTCCTCTTGTCCTGTCACCTCATACCTTTGTCAAAGGTCCCCTTCCAGCTGCCTTGTAGCCCCTCAGGTGCTGTAAGGTCTTCCTGGCACCTTCTCCTCTCCAGGCTGAGCAGCCCCAACTCTCTCAGTCTGTCTTCACAGGAAAGGTGCTCTAAACTTGAGATCAACTTAGTGGCCCTTCTCTGGACTCGCTCCAACAGGTCAATGTCCTTCTTGTGTTGGGACCCTCACATCCGGACAAAGTACTCCAGGTGGGGTCCCAAGATAAATCAAAATAAAAGTGCAGTGGGGGCTATTTTATTTTCCTGAGGTAAGGAAGTAGAAGGCCATGGTTCCCACTGAAGCAGAAATGAAGCTTTTATTCCACTTGGAGATGTTTAACAAGAGCAACTGCAGAAGTTAAAAGCTCATGCAGCACTCATGATGGTGGGAGAATCCTGTTCTCTGTGAGTGACTCAGTGTGCTCACCTGGAGGAGGAGAGGACCAGCCTCCTTCTGCCTGATTCAAACCATAGATTTAGGAACTCAAGGGTTACAGACAACAAAAATTCAAGTCCTGCCTTCAGAATGCCAATTCCCCCTCTCACTGGTAAATGCTCTGACCACCTGGGTGTTGAATGGGACAGAAGGAAAAGCACAACACCTTCCTCCCTTTGTAAAGCAAATATTCCTGCCCACAAAGCTCATCAGTTGAAATTAGCCATTAAATTTTATCAGCAATTGTGGATAAAACCTCCAGTAGGGTCTGAATGCACAAGAGATAATTACTACAGATTTGAATAGCTGCAAGTATGAAAAAATCCTGTAGCTGTACTTTATGGATGCTCTATTTATAAAATGTGATTTCTGATGTACATTGTATTTATCTTACTGCAAAAATCAGACATCTTTGCTACAAAAGTAAGTCACTGGTGAAATAAGCCCTTAAACTACTGGCTAGATGTAATGCTGAAGGTCAGGAGCAGTTACAAAGTAGAACACTGCCCTAGAGTTACCTCGGTGTTTAATTTCCTTCAGCCATAGCCAGCCTGTGCCCTGCTTATGGGCAGTCTGGGAACCCCACCAATAAATCCACTGAAACAAAATCCAAATCCAAATCCAAAAAAACTGCTCTTACATACATAAAAATGAACAAATCTTTTCTCTTTACATGCAAGTTGCCAACATGTGGTTTGGTATTTTCTGCGGTTCCGTCTTCACATTCTGCCAATGCTAAAATAGTGAGGGAGATGGGATAGGCTGTTACCCAGTTTTACTAGTTATAATGAACATATAATGCCCAGCATGTTATGATAATATGAGACTACTTTATTTAACTGCTTTGGAATGGTAATATTCAATAATTGTGATGAAATTCTGATCTTAACAATAAATTTCTACAATCTTTTTATATCACTGCTTTTGGGTTTGATAAGCTATCTGAAAAATTCTTTGCTATTATCAATAAAAAGCTCTTAGATGGTGTTTGGTGCAGATGTTTTTTCTTTTAATCTGCAACAATTGAGAAAAATGAAGCAATGATATCAATGTTGCACATTTCCAAAACTGTCTTGATTTAAAAAAACTCAAGAAAAGTCACCAACCAGCTGGTTGACAACTTGGTAGTAGTACCTGATCCATCCAAAACATAGGCATCTTCTGCTTCCTGGTTTTCTCCTTTGACCCCTGACCTGAAAAGAAACTGGGGTTCAAATTGAGTGAAGTAATAATAGTGATATCTATATGCACCTAATTAGGGAAGAATGCTAATGGCAGAAATTTAGCACTCCACGGTTTTGCATTTAGGGTATTTTACAGGACAGCTCTGTGACCACATACTACAAAGCATGAGCAAATGAAACCTAAAAAAGGCAGATAGATGGTGGGGGGTTTTTAAATAATTATTTTCTTCAAAATAAATGGCTAGTATTTGACCTACTAATCCTATCAATTTGGTAACAAGCCTACATTTCAAATTTATTTGCTCACCTCCACTTATCAATTTCTAGCAAAACCTGTTTGAAAAAGATTGAGAAATCATGAATGGAATACAGAGCCAAGATACCCAGTGAGCTTCAGCTGTGATCTAGCCTTCATTGACTGAGTGACACAAACAAGTGGCAATGACTTCAAAGTGAAAAACTGGGAAGCATTCAGAGCTGAAGGGAAGGGCTGAAGCTGGCCTTCTGCACTGCCAAACCCTGCTGCACTGCCAAACCCTGCTGCAGCCTCTCTGCTGGCTCAGCAAACCCACCAGCATTGACCAGGCTAGCTTAAAAATGGGTCCCTCTAGAAAGACTTGAGACAGATACTGGTAAACTCATCAGCTTTCTACATATTGTTGAAAAGGCTGGGATTTCATATGGTCTAACACAAGCCTTGGCTTCTTTCTCACCTCCTAAGTGGGGCTCATTTGCTCAATTCTAACATTCAAAGCAGGAGAAACCCATGACTAATAGAAACTAGGCAAGCATGGGCTATGACAAGGTCAGTAGAGAAAAAAGCAAACATCCCAAGGTAATTCAAATAATAAGCTGGTGGCAACAAAAAGGAAGAGCAGATTAGTTACAATGACTGATCTGAAGCTTGTAGTGTTGTCCCTCAGGGATTTTTTCCCAGGATATCTTGAATATGTAGCATCTGTCTAGCTCCTCAAAAATGAGAGAACAGCACAGCAATTCTCTCCACTTCCCTCTGCCACCACCTTGAATGCACTGTTTTTAATCTGCCTTTCTTTTTCTTAAGAGGCAGAGACACATTTACAAGTTGCACCCTAGAGACAAAAGTCATTATCCTTTTGCAGCAGCTTTATCTAAGTATTCTTCTTTAATATTAGAATCACTTTGATTTATGAAGATGTGCTGCAAATAGAGGATTGACATCACATCTAGCTAGGATAAGGACAGACAAGCCAAATAACTCCTGAGTGCAAGTGACAAGTCTCCTCTAAAATTTTGAGAAAATACAAAATAAAATCTGGTACCTAGTGAAGAAAAAATGGTCACAAATAGCCAATGGGATGATTTTCTAATCTAGGAAAATTCAAAGTGAAAGCCTCTATTTCTTTATCATTCTACAGTTACATATCTACTGTATTATGAATGACAGCAGATCTTTAACATGGTGAAAGGCAGCAGAACTATACAAAGAATGCAGATTGTTGCTATAAGTAATGACAGGAGAAATTAATAAAGGATTGGTTGTGCTGCATGAAAGTAGCAATTTCATCTTCCCAGTACACCTACAAGTATGAAAATGCTAACTGAATGTATGATTAAGCATAGCAGCTGTCTTATGTCACATAGAATTAATAAGCCCTCCTAATAAAGCCAGCAACAAATAAATTGAGAAGAAATTCAAGGGTAAAAGATAAAGTGAGACTACCTTTGTACCATAAAATAGAAAAGCCTTGATGTGTCAAGTTGTCTTGAAGAGGGAAGAGAAACACAGAAAGGTAATTTTTTTCTTTTGAACAATGATGTGAAAAATGATGCAAGCAATTACACCTTCAGATCCCCAGCTGCAGTGAACCCACTGCCAACAGTTACAGATGAAAACCACAGACAGCTACAGCTACCACATGGGGATGTAAGCAAAGAGATAAAAAAATTCCAATACCATCACTTTCACATAAAAACTTATTCCTAACACATCTCCCATGTTTTTGTCACATGCCTACAGCAGTTTACACAAAAACAACCAGAGAATGAGGAACAGAAGACACAGCTGTTGATGTTGCCTCAACACCTGTGATTATAAGGTGGTGTTTTATATTTAAAATCCGGTATAGGAAAATAAAACAGTTTCTAAATTATTTTCATTGAGATTTTAGTTCTGCACCTGAGAGTTCTTGGCCAAGATTACAGACTAACTGAAGAAACTGACTTCCCTTTTTGAAATGAAGAATTGATGGGTATTTAATTGTCAGTATAAGAAATACACTAAAACACCCCCTGTAAGGGTTTGAAACCCATCCCCAGTAGAAACTGGGCTAGCATGTGCTGGGAGACATCAATAGGAAGAAAGCAAACATCCCCCTGATAATTCAAACACAACTTGGTTGTAATACCCCAGGAGATTTCAGCCCCTATCTGGCAACTAACAAAACAATGTAAATAACTGTTAACTTGGAATCCTTTTCACATATTTGCAGTAACTTCCAGTAGCACAAGCTACTGGAAAGAGAGTTTTCACCTTCCAGAATGTGCCATTTGATGTAACAGCTTAATGCATTTCAACCAATGTGCAGAAATATGATATTGAACAGATTCTGGATCCTAAAGCAAAACCACCCAAACCAAAATGCAATGAGGTTGTTTATATGCAACAGGAACAAATGTCTGTTATTACTTTAAAACTTTCAGTTTGAATGAATATTGACTGCTTTCAATGTTTGGGAAAACTTATCTTTCATGATAAAAACTGCCAAAAATATTGGAATTTCAAAAGAAAAATTATGAAGAACACTTCGTTGTTATCAGTACAATCAGACAATGCAATAAGCAGTACACAGAGGAGCATGTAGGAAAATATACTTTACTCAAATTTTAGCTTTATCTAACACAGTTATTGAATTAAAGAAAATAATTTCAGCTCTTGAACTCTCTAAGATATTCTACCCTAGAAAAATTAACCTCATCAACTAAGGAAATAAAATTAGATTTCTCCAACTAAAAAGCAATTCCATCAAAATGCTAAGGAAGTAAATTTCTTCTATTCTGCTATTGTGCTCATCTCTATTTTACACAGGCCACATTTATCTGCTATGGTTAAATAAATTTTCTATTAATAAAGATTAAAGAATTAATATGCATTTAATATACAAAACATGTCTTGTCAGGGTGTTCAAGTATCTGAGCAAGATACTTTTCCATCTTGGAATCCAGAAAGATTTGGGAAAAGATCCCTCTTTAAAGTAGTTGAGCAAGATGACAAAATTAAGTGCCTTCTCTGCTCAGTGTGGCACATTACCACTAATCAAGGCCAACTATTAAAAGCCCCAAGCAGTACACAGTCTTTGGAAACCAGGAATGTGAGGGTCATAAATTCACCAGAAAGCAACCAAAACCAAGACCCACATGTTTGAGTTTAAACCCCATGGCTTTCAAAAATGACTGTGCTTTAGCTACTTTATATCCAGCTGGATTGATTTTTCCAGAGGACAAAACACAGTTCTTGACTTCCACAGCACTTCTACTGACACACACACACAAAAAAAAAAAAAAAAAAAAAAGAAATTAATGTTCTAGCTCTCTGCTAGAGCAGAGATTGAATGTACACTGAGTAAACTCACCCCTTGACAAGATGCTTGAATTACATAACGCAGCTACAAATAGTTCTGTTCTGGTAATGCCAGTGGAGGCTGGATTTTCATTATCCATAGTATGGTAACAGCCAGAGATCCTGGTGAGAAGATAACTAACAACTCTGTGAGAACAGATTCATCTCTCCTGGTTAATAGAAATCATGTTACAGAGTTAAAGCAGCAAATAAACAAGAAGCCCTTAAATTAAACCTGAACATCATATATCTACAGAATCTACAACGACTCTCATGGGAAGAAAATACTGCATCAAAAAGTGTAAGTCTCACTCACTACAAGTACCAAATCATTTAACTGATGGCAAAAAGAAATGAAGCCTTGCTATAGTAGAACACAAAACACACAAGACATTCACTGATATATCCTTTCATTATGCATAAAGGTATTACTTAACTCTATTATTAACTCCAGTACTGCAGAAGAGTCCAGAATTGAACTTAGTTTGCCCAACTTACGGGAACTTCTCCCACCTTTCCAGAGTCTAATGAGCAACTGCTTCACCAGATCATCAGAAAAAATCTCTCCATCTTCCTTGACCTGTTGTGTTTTACATAAAGGCATTGGGGTTCAAAGAATTCAGTAAGAATTTAATTAACAATCTGAAAGGTGCAGATCACTAGGGGCCATTTTTGCTCATTAATTTAACAACAAAATCTACTTCACTATTAATTAGAACATTTCTAACACAAGTGAAACAGCTGTGGCAGTCCAGGCCACCTCATTATTTTCTTATACACATGAATATTTAAAAGTGCAAGGAAATTCAACAACACATAGACCAGTACAGACCCTCAAAAAAAAAAAAAAATTGACTGAAAAATTACTTGACCCAAACAAATTTATTAGAAGAAAACAACTAGGGGGTCTAGAAGAAAAAAAACATATTATTGTCTGACAGTCAGGACATGAAACCAGAGGCTTTGAGGGACCTTTCAGATATTTTCATTTTTTCAAGAAGGAGCTCTGAAAGAATATTAAATGCCAAAGCTATGAAGTTTAACAATGGGTATAACATTTGCTTCTGAAGCAAGTCAACCAGTACCAACACCAACTACTACTACAGAGAAGGAATCTCACCACTTTTGGCCAAAAAATCAAAAGGAAATACAACATTTCAATTTTAAGCCCCAGTGCCAGCCAGCTTTCTGATCCCTAGCTGAAACAGGACAAGGCAAGCCATGCTTTCTAACCTCTTTCCAAATATCAGTCTTGAGGCTATTGACTGGTCAGAGATCAGGTATAACCAATCTCCTGTCTGAGGTTTTGGCAGAGTCTTCCATTGGTCCCAAAACCACATCAGGAACTCTTAATGAAGAGAGGACACTTTCAAAACCCAGCACAAGATCCAAGAAGCTGCTTCTCCTTTCTCCATATTTGCTTGCTAGAAGTCAATTTATATTTGCTGACTTGGCAAATTTGCAATTATTTATGATATAAATTTTTAAGACATTATTTTTTTCTTCATTATCTGCATTTATAATATTTACTGTTAGCTAAGAGGAAAGTCTGACCTCTAATTAAATTGTTTCAATCTTCATCTTTGCTGCCATCTGTAGGTAACTTGAGTGGTACAAAGGTAACAGTTGTGTGATCAGGATCTGTGTCTGTGAGAAAGCACGATGTTCTTGTTACCTGTCCCTCCTGATTTCAGTGTTCAAATTAGGCAGAAAAACATACAACAGCTTGTGGCTTTGCACCTCCAAGTAATCTTGCAAGTGTGGTAGTTAAAAAGAAAAGGAAAATTAAGTTAGAATCACAGAATCATAGAATGGTTTGGGTTGGAAGGGGCCTTAGAGATCACCCAGCTCCAACCCCCCGGCCACGGGCAGGATGCCGTTCACTAGATCGGGCTCCTCAGGGCTCCAGTCAGCCTGGCCTTGAATACTTCCAGGGATGGGGCATCCACTACTTCTCTGGACAACCTGTTCCAGTGCCTCACCACTCTCTGAATAAAGAGCTTCTTTCTAACACCTCATCCAAACCTGCCCTCTTTCAGTTTAAAACCATTTCTCCTTGTCCTGCCACTATCTGCCCATATAAAAAGTCCCTCTCCCTCCTCTCCATGAGCCCCCTTCAGGTACTGGAGGGCTGCAATTACACATCCCCAAAGCCTTCTCTTCTCCACATGGAACAACCCCAGTTGTTGGACCCAAGATGAGGATCCATGCTATTTTACAGCATTATTACACCAAGGGATGCACCAGAACACCTGTAATTTTGACTTTAAATATGAAATTTAAGTCTTGGTGTATGTCTGGTTGTTGGAACTTAGTTTCTTCTCAGTGAGCTATGCAATGTTTTAGCAGATCTGTTATGGTAAAGAAAACTTCTCAAGAGAAAAATAAACCAAAAGCAGAGAGGTTGATCATACTTTTAAACCCATTATGACCAATTTTGGAAATCTGAAATTATACAAGTGAGGTCAGCATTTGAAATATTTGATTTAATGACTGGACAATTTTGATACATAAAAATAGATACTTAGTAGTGAACAAGTTTATACAAACAAGATTTCTTTTGTACAGTACAAAACAATGATGGAGATTAAAAAAGATTTGCTGGGTTACAGGGCAAGACACAAGAACAACAAAACACCATTGAATATTTTTTTTAAAATTATCAGAGGCTTATTTCATAAATACAGTGTAATGCTTTCATTTAACAAATACAAAATTTACTATTTAATTTATCAACATCAGGAAATATATAAAATGTCTTTGAATGACAATCTGCTTTAAAAACTGATGCAAATACAATAGCATTTTTAGAATTCTGAGGTAATATTACACATTATCTCAAAAAAAGCTTCAATAAATAAAACTGAACAGAAGGCAAAGTGCAATTCAGTGAAAAGGAGAAAAGATAAAGCTTTTATTTTAACAATAGTAGATAAATAGTTATTAAAAGCAGGTTTAAGCCTTAAAAAAATATTTTGGCTAATTTGCCATGTTTTCAGATATACTGTATAGCTATTTACTCATAAGCCAACCTTTCGTGAATCCAATTCTACAAAGAGAGGAAAGGCAGGAGGTCTTTGTTTCTGGGTTTCCTACTTACATCCACGTTCAGGTGTTAGAAATTTAACATTGCTTGCAGCTATCTAGTTCATTCAGTGCAACAGTGAAAGCTTAATTTATTTCTCAAGATTTGAAATCCTGCAAGTTAAAATTTATTTTAAAATCTCCATTTGGGAGATAAGATGTAAAAATGCAGAATTTTTCAGTGCTGCTTTTAGCACGCTTTGTGCTAACCTAGTATAGTTCCAGGCTAAAGCCAATGGAAATTTTATTACTGGTTTCAATGACAGCACTATGAATACAATGTCAAATATTCTAAAGTATCCTAATATTTATCTTTGCCTTAATAACACAGTAAAATCACCAGTAACTTTTCTAGGAGAAATAAAAAAATAAAATTTACACTTAGCTATTGAAGAATATCCAGAACAGATTTGAAAGCATGAATTAGACAGATTAATTTGTCAATCATTTGTAAATCTGCTAATTGTATGTAAATAATACACAGAAAGAAAGAAGACTAATATAGTACTTGAGTACAGACACTACAAGATAGATATGCATCCATGCCCCAGCAGAAGTCCATGGGGAAAGCTACAAATTAGATGCCAAAGTGTCTCAAATGATCTGGGCCTTATTCAACTGAGAGAAAAATCTACAGAACACACAGTAGCTGTTCATATTTAAAACTACTATACTGCATGCTGATAAATTCTTTCCATTTAATGAATAAAACCCAGACTTACAATTATTTCAGTATTTTAGAATCATTTCTTCCCCAGCTGCTAATTTACTAACTCAGAGCAGACATACCAAGAATTCTTTTCACAGAGTTTGTGCAGTGAAAAACACAAAACATTTTTAAATGCTGGTCTCCAAGTTAATTAAAGTTGCAACATTCTTTAGAAATGTTATTGTTCATATAATATTGTGAATTATTATATATAATAATAATATTACATATTATTACATAATATTGTGAAATATTATTCACTTTTGTCACAGCTTATTTAAGACTTTCAAGAAAGTTGCTGCAAAAAAATGATACCATGATACACTATATCAGTTTTCCACAGTTTGTGGATATAATTCTCTTCCTAAAGCATTTCACCAGATGTGGAATTTATTTTGAATATCTAGTTTTGTTTACTATAATGCTACAGTAGATCTGGCTAGTTTGCTGTTAAGAATGAACATACAAATTCCTTAATACTTGTAGCTTGAACTTGAATCCCCTCAAGCTGAAAAAATACCTTTTAACACTCTTGTACAGTCAAGTGTAAAAGCTGAATATACAACATCTAAAACCTCTTATTCATAAAAAATAATTTTTTAGCAGTAAGTGGCACTATCAAAACCCTATTTCTTCACAGGCAGTTATTTACATACTTCTTATACAGCTGGTTTCACCAAGCAGGAAAACCAGAATAATAAAACTACATACATTTTACAAAGACTAAAATTCCTATTTGCCTTTGTGAAAAAAAAATGGCTACATGCTGATGTTATATTTTTTCTGCCACTGGGATTAACCAATAGATAATATTCTGTATATTTTCTCCCAGTGGGATTACCTTGATGTAAAGGAATTATGATTAATGATAAAGTGCTATTAAGAAAAACCTAACACTTGGGAATTGTCTTAGTTGGGTTTTGTTTATCAAACAGATGAGCTTTTTGTACAAAGAAAGCTACTTTCTGTGACAAAGCAAGCAGCAAATGTATTGCCATTCAGGAAAAAACCATACACTTCATATTTAATTAAAAAAAATTATCTAAATGCGATAAAACTGGCACAGTATCAAGAGACATAACAATGAAAAGCTTAAAGGCACAATCAGAAGAGAGTGAATGCTACATAAAAATGCTGTTGGAGTATTTAATCTTATTCCAGACCAAACCCCTCTGCATTTGAAATTCCAATTATTAACTTTTGCTTCAGTTCCTTCTTGTTCTTGTAAGGAGGGAGACAAAGCTGGTTGAAGCAGGTATGGGCCACAGGTAACCTAAAATAATTTAAAAAACACCCAGCAAAAGACATTTAAGAATAATGCCACAGAACCAGAATGCTGCCAATTGCCTATACATTTTCAGTTAAACATTTCTTAAATAATAAATCCTATAAAAGGAACATTTATCCCAATGTTGGTTCAAGTTCTGTTGATTGCAAGTAACATCACTGCTGGTCATAAGTACCTCAGACGAATTTGTTTCCCTGCAACTCCCTCCTCTCTCTTTATTTTTCTTTTTTTCCAAGTTGGAAACATCTCCTTCCAGATTTTGGAAACTCCAGGTACCACACAACTTCTCTAAACACAAAATCTGGGTATAGTGTTTCCAAACATGGAAAAGGAAGGTGGGTCCTGCAGTAGGTACAGACACACCGAGAAGAACCACACCTCTGTCTCTGTGAGGATACAGAGCTCAGGGTTCAGCCTCGTAAAACAGGTCCTTACAGACTTCAGTGGGGACCTCTGAAGAACTGACTGAAATGCTGGAAAAACAACAGTGCACAAATTCTGGTCTCAGCTATACCAACACTTCCAGCTCCAAGTTTCTTCTGAGAGAAAGCCTGAATATATGTATTGCAGATATGGCTAAGGAATGCCAGACAAACATTGGAAACTTTGTTTCTCACTAGAATGGATTAATCTGATGAGCCACAGATAATAAAATGCAACAGGAACTTCTTGCCATTTAAATTCTCGAGTGACATGGAGGACACACCTGAGGATATATACTTGTCCTACAGCTGATAACTTGGGAGGGAGACAGGAGAAAGACAAAGAGCTGAAGCTCAACCTCCCATTTGGAAAACACACTGAAAAATATATTACAGTTGGACACATATTTTATTGTGTGACTTAAAAGCCCTCTAGGTCTCTCTTAATTTCATCCCTCTGTCTTTTGAATGGCACCAATTTGACCTTTGATTATTGGCAAACATGCTCAAAAGGAGGTGGAACCCCCAGATCTGGAAACCCAAGTTACTTTCCCCTCCCTGCCCTTTAAATGATCAGCAAAGATCTGTTAATTGGACTGGAGTCATGGCTTCAGAATTTGGAAAGTTGAGAAGCTTTTATTAAAATTGCCAATTTTTATTGCTATTACATTCTTTGATCCTATTGTGTGAGCAATATGATGATGGTGTCTACATTTATCCCTGTGCAGGCAGTCTGACAGCAACAATTATCTTGCAAAACATGGACCTACAGCAGTTTAAAATGCACACTATTTCAAAACACATTTTCTCATTTTTAAGAAAAAGAACAATTTACAGAAGGAACATAAAGAGTGATTCAATGTTGACTGATTTTTCTTCATTTTTCATCTGATCTTCATGTTCCTTTAATGTTACTGGAACTAGTTATTACCTCATTGAGAAAAGCATTAGAAATATCACAGTAATGAGATAAATTAAATTTAAAATAACCTCAAAATTTATTATATTTATGTCCTTAGATCAGCTCTTCACAGAAAACCCAGCAAAATTCAGACTTTGAAAAATATAGTTCCATTTAAGTATTTTGATTATTTTAACTGTCTGAGAAATCTAGGTAAAGCCAGTAATTATTGCTTCACGGCAAGCTTCAGAGCAGCAAGTTTTTCCATACAGCTTTCAAATTATTTAAACTGACTTTCTCCAGTCTTAAGAATTAAAAAAGTACTAACTGGCTTGCTATAAATAATGCCTTCAAACAAAAAATTCAGAAAAATTTATGGTAGTTCAAGGTATATTTTCATTAGGTCAGCTGTCATGTTAGGAATGATTAAATAAATAATTTATTTTAATGGAAAACATATAAACAGTCCCTATAAATAATTACCAGCCTCAAATGTAAACACTGACTGGAAAAATAATTTCCTTGTTTTTAAAATTTATGCAATCAATAAATGGGTATAACATTTTGAAGGCAAACTAAAGGAGTCCATGCAGTTTCTTCCTTGCATAATTGTTTGCTCTTCTGTAAAAGGACATTCAAGAGCAATAAGGGCTCTTGGGAAAAATTTAATGAAAAAAATTTTAAAAATCCAAAACATTACTTACCAATTAGTGGATGTTTCACTCTTTGAAATCTTGAAATTCAGATCAGCCATTCCTCCCACAGGTACTCTATCACTTCCTGTAGCAAAATGTAGCAGCTTCTTTTGAAGATCCAGAGAAAATCCAAGTACTACATCCCAAAAGTATCTATGCTCAGGGCAAAGGGAGAAGAAAATATTGCAAGATGCAACATCATAAAAAAATAGCATGAAGATGATAATAAAACTACAAGTACTACATGATGAATATCACTTACTGAGAGTTTAATTAATATAATCTCTAGGATATCAGCAGTACTCCAATATACAAGGTTAAATTCCCAAGGAATTGACAAGTACAATATTTTATTAATTTTGGAATGATGTCTTGCCAAATGATGCCCCAACCCACTTATCTATGCAAATATAAATGCATTCTACTCACTAATATAAATGCCCTTAGTATCAAAGAGAATTGAGTAAAAAAAGTATTTTTAGAAGACTGGATAATAAAAATACTGAGATTTCATATGCAGGATTTGGAGCTCTTCTTTTCAAACTACCCCACTTCAGTGTGGTCATAATATTTTAAGGACACTCAGTAAACACACACCATTCAGGATCTAATTCTTTCTACTTATGACAATTTAGTAGTGTCTTTGTCTTACTTAGAAACAGGTTTCTAAAACTTCTGTCATTCTCAGGGTATCCTTGAAGAGATTACTGCTGGAAGATTAACATTCCATGACGTTTTAAACTCAGTAATTAGAATACAAACCCAGGCCTACCGTATAGTCAGATCAGTTTTTTGGTAGCCCTCATATTGGGTGCTTCTCTGTAAAGCAGACATGTCCAGCTCAGGACTGCCACAGACGAGAATTTCAACCTCCTCTGGACGAAGTAGCTGCCAAAAATCAAGGACAAAATATTTAATTTTTTAAAAAAGATGAGAAATTATGCTACTAGATTAATTGTTTATTTTGTCATTACAGAAAAATTAACAGAATATCATTCAATTTAAGTCTCTAACTTGGATACATACTGATTATAGAAAAATTAATCCCTAACCACTTTGAAGTATCTCTTATTGCCGTATATAGTAGAAAGCTAATTGCAGGATAACACAATATTTCAGCATATTATGTTCTTCATTTCTTCATCATTTTTACATTTATTACACTGACTTGCCTATCATGTGATCAGACTACAAATGGGTCAGGAAGAAAATTAAGTTTGTACATATGGAAATCTGAAGGAGGGTCTTGATGCCAATTTTGATTTCAATTTCCATTTCATTTGCACTGACAATCCCAGCATGGGTAGCTGAGCAGCAGAGGCTGACAGAAATTTCAGTTGTACACACTGCTGTGCAAAGCAAATACTTCTAACAATAAGCCATGTTTAATATCCACTAAACTTACACCTGCAGAACCCACTTATTCATTTACTACAACATCATCAAGTCGCATGGAAGTATGCCATGGCATTTCAATGGATTCTCATTGTCCTTCCAGAACCTTCCCTGTGGTTGGGCACACCTCACTTGGCTGCAAGGTGTCACAGCTCACCAATTTCACTGAATTTAGAAAATCCCTGACAAACTGAAACTTTTTCTTCTTTCTCAGTGCAAGAAAGGATGCTGTAAATTAAAATAGTCATTGCAACAGCCACACAGGACTGAAAATAGAAGAATGTTTAATCTCAACCTCACTGAGTGTTCTCGCTGCAAAAAGCAATATATGTTTTCAGAGGAGTCACTCAGGAGCACTCAGACACAGTTGTTCTGCAGTTCCTAAATGTAGGGAATACATAGAAACCTTGTAAACATTCACTGGAAAGCCTGTGATGTGTCTGTAAATACACAGTGATAAACCTGTCTTCTGGAGCTTATTTATCTCTTTTCAATGAAACACTACAGAGAATAGTTGATTACCTGATTAATTTCTTCTACTTATCTTGGATTAATCAAGTCTATCAATTAGTCAAGATTCTTTCAAAATCTTAAAATCATCCAGTGCAATTTAATTTAGATAACTCATTGTCAAATACTTGAAATAGAAGTGAAGAGTTAAGTTTCACTTATTCTTACCAGTAATGCATATGAAGCACAGACACTATGAAATCCATAATAGAAAGCGGCAAATTGTTTGTAGATCGATCTATTGAGAAGAAAATCAACATAGAGCTGCACATATTCTAAAAAAAAAAAATTATTTGGTTACATTATAATAATTTTAACCAATAACTTGTTCTGCCTTCTAAAATTGTAGTGAATATGAAAAATGAATGTATTTAATTTTAGATACCATTAAATTTGTAGGCATACCAGAAAGAACTACAGCCATTTCATTTTCACACTCTGTTTATGAAAGCATAGGGTTATAGAAAGGAGAAAAAGACAAACATAAATTTGCAAAGTATGTGTGGTTAATATACGCCAAATTACCTTTCCTATTCCGATTTGTGACTGGAATTTTATCTCCATTTGGCTTTAAGTTGTAAGATTTTATAACACCAAATTCTTCCTGAAAAACCTACAGAAAAAGAGGAGTCAAGGTCAGCACTGGAAAATAAATTAATATACTTACAAATGACAAAGCTTATATTATTTCATGCATTCTCTTCCTCTCTTCAGCACATGCTGTAATTCTGAGGGTTGCAAGGTTTTTACAGGTTAAATATTATAATTTTCAACAAATTGCTCAGAAAATTAGTATTCAAAGAACAAAAATTGACCCTGTTACATAGTGGCATGTCAAACTGACCTGCAGGCTCTGGAGCCATAGAGCTTTTCATACAAAAGAACAGCACAGAAGCAGTGAATAAAATTAAGAAGGTATTTGCTCTGCTGTAGTTCACCTAGGAACTAAGTACCACAATATGAAATTTCATTAACTCATATGTTCGTGTGTTCTGAAACAATGAGTAACTGAAAAAGACTTTCCTGACTGAAATAGTAGTTACAACACCCAGGTCAGGCAAAACTGCAAAAACTTGAACAGACTATTGCTGAAGTGGGATTTCTTGGACAAAATGCATGAAATAACTAAGTAAACTTTTACTATCTTCTGGGTTAGACAGAAAAGCAAAGAGCTGGAAATGCACCAGAAGCTGACCAAGTGACCCTGGGGGTGAGCACTGGGATTCACCTAGACTGTCAGGGAACACTTGGAGTGTCACCACGGAGCCAACCATGGAACACGCAGCGGCGCCGGGCAGCGCGGCTCCTGGAGCCAGCTCTGATCCCCTGCAGTTATATTCCAAACAATCAGCAATCACACTGCAATAAACCCCTCCACTGCCATTCTAACATTGGGAAAAAGCACTGAACGAGGCTGAGAACCACTTATAGTTAGCTGTGCATTTAATGACCTGAAAGGTTGAGTAAAAATCCTCTTCAACATTGCCTTCATAGGATAGAAGTTCACTTAGTCCATGCGCCAATTCCTACAATATGAGTAAAAAACTCTTTAGTAAATCTACAAAACTAAGTGATGCACTTTGCAAGGATATGCCAGAAGCATTGCTTTATACAGAAAGTATATTGGAAAAAAATGTATTTTTAAAATGCATGCTATGCTAGAAAACACAGAGATCTTCTGTTTCCATCAGAAGAAAGACTTTATCAGCCTGTGCTGAAAAAAAGCTGTTTTCAAACAGTTTGTAACTCAAACATTAAATATGAACAAATCAGGTTTTATATCAGTAATTCTGCCTCTTGGAGAATGTAATACTTACAGGCATAATCTGAAACAGGTCATCTAATGTGACAGCACAGATGCCTACAAGTGTGTTATGATCACAGGGAACAATGGGAGGACTCAATAATTTCTTGTAACAGCAAGGTGGGAAACGAATATCCAAGGTGATACTGTTATATACAGCAAGTCCCATAAGCTATATATGTCAAAAGTTAAGGGCAAATCTGACACATCATGAAAAATACTATAGATAATATTTTTCTAGCTTGGAAAAAATATTTTAAGATTTATGCTCAACAATAGAAGGAATGTAAATTATTTCATTGTTTCTGGACTGACAATTTTAAATGCAGTTTTTCATTACAATTAGCATGGTCAAATGATGCACATTGACAGAATGCTTGAGAATCTTCTTCATAATTTTCTATACAAGCATTTCTACAATAAATTTTTCCAAAGTATTTTTATGAAAAAGAGAAAGATAAATATGTATTTTCTAGTGAGAGATCAATAAAGTAATGTTTCTTTTAAATAAATCTAAAAGCATTAAGACATACCTGCACTGGTGCTACAGCTCATCCATTACCACATTTAAGTGCATCCCATGAAAATTTGAAACTATCCCAATTCAACTTCTCACAAGAATAGAATAGATCTGTTAGAAAAGACGTACAACCACCATCTGATCCAACTGCAATCAGTTAATGGACACTATTACATCATATCAGTGGAGTTAAAAGCATAAATCGTTTGTCTGAGGTCCTCATTTATAAGCACAACAGAAAACCTAAAAAACAAACTAGTGCTCAAAATAGCATGTGACTTCCATTTTGTAATAAAAAAGGCAAAAAGCCACATACTGCTCAATAGGGACTTGAATGAACTATTAATAGACACAGGCACATTGATGTTTACTGAAAGAAACTCTGAGGCTTAAATACATAAAAAATTACAACTTATACACAAAATAATTGCATGTTTAATATTGACTTATCATTTTCTGACTGTAAAATGTACCATGTACCCAACACCACCATTTTCTTCCTATTTTTAGTTCACTTGCTTGAGCTATATTCAAAAAAACCACATTTAAAATGGAACATAGCTGTATATATGACCTTTGAAGGAGCTTGAGGCAGTGCCTGTTTCATCCCCACACCAGCTCACCAAATGGCTGTGGTCCATAAAAGGATACGGCTCCAACCAGTCGGAATTCTGAGTAGTTGTCGCATTTGAAGCTGCTGAACCAATGGCACTGCGAGTCCTTGTGGTAGGTGAACATGCCTGCAGAATGGCAACATGGCCCTTAAGAAGGCACTGAGCTCTGTAAGAATTTGTACAAAGCCTCCTCTTTGTTACCCATGCACCCTTGGAATGCTCCCGGGGGTGCCCACATCCCCATGCTTGTTCTCAGGACCCTGCTCCCACCCAAGGCAGGAGCCTGCAGGCAGGTGCTTGGGAAGGAGCACAAGGGCAGTGCCAAGCCTGAAGCAGGCTCAAGCCCACCAGCCCTGCTTGGTGCTGGTGCAACACTCATCAGGGCCTCCAGCTGTGGATATTTTGCATTTTTCCTATGCAATCTGTTTCTTCATTGCACTCCAGCACTTCATTGCACTCCAGCCATAAATATTAACTAACCAAAAATTTTCTTACTGCAATGTAAACTCACTTACTTTCTCCTCTCTTTCTAGGCCAACAGCAGATGACAATCCCTAAAAACGCTGGCATGAATCCCATGATACAAATACCATAAGTTTACCTTCTTAGAATAGAAAACTGTAAATAGTTTATGTTATACACACACTACCAGCAAAGGGATATGTTTCATATTTTCTGTCAAAAAATTATACCAGAAAAGTTAAAAAGCCCCAAACTACACATACCCTAAAAAAGCCACTCATGGCTAATGACAAGCTAGATCCTACTGAAATCATGAGTATAGATGGGTTTGACTGCTATTTGTGTCAGATACAGAACATTCTGTTTTAAAGAGTGACAGAAAGTAAAAACCTACATAATTACACAAGATAACAGCTATAAAATGCCTAGGAGGTATTGCTCAGAGAAGGAAGACACACTCCACACAAGTGTGCTCTAATGCAGAAGTAAACTGGATAAAATGTGATGGCCTTTTTGAATTTGTTGATATTTAATAGGCCAAGTTTATTATTGTTCCCATGGTCTGTACAAACCAAAGCACAGACTAGTTCTATGCACATCTCATATGTAATAGCTCACTGTATCTCTGTTTGAAGATAAAGTTGGTGAAAAATAATATTTAAATTAAAAAAAACCACCCAAAGTCCTTTTGGTTAAAAAAAAAAAAAAAAAGGAATGAAAATCCAACTTTTCTCAGGGACATCTAGTTCTTACAATAAATTACAGGCAAAAAGCTGCCTTCACATTTCCCCCCACTCTCCTGAGCAATTTGTCTTTTGAACTCCAGTTCAAAAAGGTGCTCATCACAAAAGGCTTAGAAACTGCCATTAGACATTGCCAGAAGCAACAGAACAGCTGCAGGTAGGGCAGAGCAAGGTTCACATGCTAAAAGATCATAAGGATGTTGGAACAAAATAGGTTTCAAATCCCATTTGTTAATTGTCCACACCAAGACAAAGAAAGCATTGCAAAACACACAGGCAGGCAGACAGCTGACTTAATTAAGAGTTTTTAAATTCCAGGAGTTAAACCTGAAGAATCAGTTAACCTGGAAAGGGTAATAACAGTGATATTTTCCCCTCCAAGCTTCTGACATGTTATTTGCATCTTAAACATTAAAGATGTTGAGGATACAGTCCCTTTCCAAGGGACAAGAATATTTCTGAACTCCTCCCACACTTGGCTGATAGTCGCAACAATGAAAGAATTTGCACTTTAAAGTAAGGAAGCCTGACAGAGATAGTGAAAAAATAAATTACTCTGAATGTTTCCAAACTCATCAGTTACCAAGCTCTGCTGACAGGTTTTTTACTAACGGAACTGTCAAACTTACAGAATGCTTTCTGCAGGATAAATTGTTTCCTATTAAGGTTGCTACCACCAATGTCATGTCTTCACACAGACCCCTTTTTACTGGAAAAAGTAATCTCAGCAGATATGATGACATATTTACAACTTAAAATTCTGTACCTTTAGAAGTAGTTCTATAAACAATAAAGGACCATGATTTTAAGGGACATGAACACTTCCAGGCAAAGACAGGCAAGCTCAATGAGTATCAGGTGTTATGCTCAAGTCCCTGGAAATCAACTTAAAAGCCATCCTGGCAACACTTTAATGCACTAAGTCATCAGTAATGTATCCATGCACAGAGGAAAGCTCATTAGAGTGGTGAATAAAACACACCCAGATCCATCTACATCACTATAAAACAAGTGGATAGAGCTGCTTGTTTATGACTGCTCATTCACGTCTGACAATCCCCTATTTAATCAAAAAGCCTTATTTTTTTCCCCTTGGGCATGAAATGCCCTTATAGGCTCACAAGTCCTGGTAACAGTAGAGGCAGGCTTTTTCATTCAGGCTCACACCTCCCTGTACTGTCTCTGCTCCTGACTGAAGGACCTTTCTTTTCTGAGATAACCCCAGACCCCTTTAAGAACACTAACTACACCGATACCACAAACAGAACATATGATGACAAAGATTCAAGTCGAAACTAACCACTACCTATCCCAGTCACAGAAATAGTACTAGAATGTGCAGGCACTTCCAGTGCAACTATCAGCACCACCAAAATCCCCATTGATACACGAGAGACCAAGGTTGGCAGTTTGTCAGAACTGAGCATAGTAACAGCACACAACTGCAGCTACTGACAAAACCCAGAAAAACTCCCTCCCTAAACTAGCAATATGAGGACAACTGAGGGCAGAAAGAGAAAATGCAGCATGTGAAGAAATAGGGAAGGATGGTAAATGATAAACCAATACATTTGGCCTTATCTCCACTTGAATATTTGCTAAACCATTGAGCAGTTTTAGGCTGAGTTAATTGCCTTCATAGGTAATAGTTAAGCTATTAGAAAGTTTATGTTTTGGATTTGTGCTGAAAAGTGTTTATAATGCAAAGACTTTTCCATTATTGCTGAGTAGTGCTTACACAGAATCTAAACAAATTCACACAATCTACTTAAGAATTATGAGGACTCACCATAGTCTGGGTGGAAAATCTGCCGAATCAGAAGCAGAAACCATTCTTTTGTCAGGCCACCCATATCAAGACCAGCTTCTCCTACAAATGTGACTTTCAACTTCTTTTTCAGATCTGCCTTCTTCCTTGCTAGCTATTGTGAAATAGGTAAGGCAGAAGAAAAAGGAGATTTAACATATCATCACTACCATTAGCCATAGAGGACACATCTCAGCCTCTACTCTACTGCTCTCGCTTCACTTAAACCATTAATTTGTATAATTTTCTACTAGCAGGTCAAAACTATATTAAAAAAATGAATGAATTGCAGAAGCAAGACAATTATGACTACTTGACATCATCAACTACTTTGCACATGGTGTCACACTCTGGGCTTGAAAAGAGGTGTACAAAACAGGCTTAAGAAGCAATTAGATATAATGAATTGAGTTTGTCTGGAATATTACAGACCTATATAATTTTGTACCTTTTAGAGAAGATGTGCTACCAGCAGGAAATGACAAATTTAAAAAGTACTTAGACATAATTTGGAAATATTTAGAAACAGGGAAGTAAGCTAACACTTTCAATATTTGGACACCATTTGGTTCTGTGTAAGATGCCTGCCAGCAAATATCAGCTGCTTTTCAGAACTGTTTTTTAGACAATGATAACAAGCTCTTTTCATTGCTTTGTCCTAAGAGACAGAATTTCTTTCAGGTATGTATAAAATCTGCAAAGAATTAGAACACAGCCTTTTACAATTAACAGGGATCTTTCAGACTGAGTCTCTATACAAGCTTCCTTTAAACCATTAATTACTGTCCAGCTCCAGAGAAAGTGTTTAAACCAGCCAAGAATATGCATGTGCTAAAATAATCTCCATGTTGTTAGTTGCTCAAGTAAATTCCTATTATATAAATTTTATAACTATAGGTATTTGTGTTATTTGAAACAAGCGAAAGTGATTTTCCTTTGCAAATTTTTTTAACTTGAAATACAAGTGAGACATCGTC
Organism: Urocynchramus pylzowi; assembly: GCA_013397555.1. Lineage (NCBI taxonomy): Eukaryota > Metazoa > Chordata > Aves > Passeriformes > Fringillidae > Urocynchramus > Urocynchramus pylzowi. The sequence goes on along the minus strand of VZRH01001500.1, from coordinate 20,567 downwards.
CCTCTCCACCTGCCGTTCCCCATAAATTTGAAAATATGAATATAATACATTCTTACTAATCTCTGAGATGGGTAGAAGAAAACACTCGAAATAAACAGGAGAATATTTTGACTATAAAAACTTTTGAATTTGCTCTTGGTTATTTTGGTATGGTTAAAAAATGACAATGCCTGAGAGAAAGCAATATTACCAATCATATTTATTTAGTCTTAGGACAAAAGGCCAAAAATAGACAGGTTTTAACATAGGAAAATAAAGTTTAAACTCACATTTTATGACATGAGTAATCAGAATTTGTTTGATGCTGTTTTCACTACCTGGACTTATTTTTCAGTATCATCAGGCTGTTCTCAATGTTGAGAAAGACTGGGAACTAAATTTCACTAAACAATGTTAATTAGCAAGGTTCAGTGGATACTTAAGAATTGGCTACTTTAATGGACACATTTGTTTCATTTCTAAAAAAGGAAAAATCACATTGAAGAATGTGAGGAATCAGTTAAAAGAATTTAAGAATAGAAAGCCCAAAATTATTCTTATAGGATAGAGAAGGAAAAGAACAAATATATTCAAAATATTAGAACAGAACAACCTCATTAGTGATTAGTCACATACTATTCATGCTGCAATCATGGAATCAAGTACTACAGAAATTTATAATTGTGCACTGTATTTTTAACAGAAAAATTACAAATACAAATACAGACCATGTGCAAGCACGTATGTTTGTTATGGGTTTAGCTACAGAGCAGTATGAGCACAGGAAATGAATTTAAAAATGTCTAACCCAATCTGTTCTGCAGCACTACAATTTTGAAAGTAATTAAATTACCTTTATTTAGTATTATGTAGTTATATTCCCAATCTCTTAGTGAAAAAGATTTAAATATGACTTATCAAATTGAAATCTAACAATAGCTACCCTACAGCAACAGACAATTTAATTTTTTGTTACCTCATCAAGTGAATCACTAACAAGGTGTGTCCTCCTCACTTTCACATTTAGGAATAACATGTTCATGTCAGGCTTCTGTCTGCGAGAGACTTTATCCACAAGGCTTTGCTATTTGAATGAAAAAGAAACATCACACATGCACTATCTTCATTTGAAAAAAAAGGTGTCACACTTGTTAACTGTAAAAAGGTCTCAGTATCACGTATTGAAGACACTTCCCTAACACTGTAACTGCTTCAGTCTCTTCCAGGAGATGGAGAGAAATTTCTTTCCTACTGCAGATACCTTCTACATTACATTTGAAGTAACGTCTTAGGAGGTTGAACAAGAAGGTGGCACTTCCCAAATTGTTAAAAATATACCCATAAGATTCTGGAAACTGGCTTATGCTTTAATTAGTTATTCACAAGGTATATCCAGCAAGACAGGAATGGATAGGTGGTGGTGCTGCCACACAGGGCACTGAGAAAAAGAGGATCACCTATCACCTGTAGAAAACTACTACTGAGGGAGGCAGACAATGCCTCTTTCCAAACACAAGAGGCTGCTCAGAAGCAGTACCTCTTCCATGACCTGAAAGGATACAGTTGAATCTTGGTCTTCCATAACAACACACCTCCACAGAATAAAATATAAAACAGTTCAAAATTCTCATGGAATTTTTCTACCTTAATCATCATGTTAATTCAACATGCTAGCATGTTATGCTGGTTTCTCAAAAGAGGAAAAAAAGTAAATCAATACTATAAGTTATTCTCTAAAACACTGCCCTCTATATAAGGATCCTGAAACTAAGTACACAAAAAGAAAAAAACACCCAGAGAGCCCAGCATGGACATCTATAGACTATTCATAATAAAATGGTTTAAGCTGTTTTTCAGGGTAGTCAGAAATACTAGCAGTTGTAATGACAGGTCACGTGTAATATCAGTCTAACAAGCATCCATAAAGTACCAAGGGATGAGACATAAACATTGATCTTTGAGGAACTTACCCGTGCAATACTTATCATTTGTTGTTCTGAGTCTCTTTGAATAATAACTTTTTTTGCTGCTATAGAAATAATAAATGGGTATTGACAGAAAGAAAACCTAACAAGAGAAAAGAAGATTAAATATTTTCTTTCTAGCATCTAGAATACTATTTTCATTTTAAAATATAGGAGTGAATTATCATTCAGTAAGGAATTCCTCCACTGACAATAATTTGCAAATAGCTGCTGGTTTTTCCACTTTGTATATAGTAATACTTGACTCACTAGAACAAACTGTTATTTGCAAATACTGCTAGAAACTGAAATTAGTAATACTTATCTTTTCTCATTTGGGTTTTTTTGTGGTTTGTTTTTGTTTAGTTGGTTTTTTTCCTTCTCAAGTAGAATATCAGGTATCAGACAGAAGAGTAGCCTGAAATACCTGATTCTGTGGAACAAATTATGGTCTCCAAGTTTTCCCCAACTGCTGGTGAAGGCAAGGAAAATGCCTATGAATGTACTGGAGGCTAAAATATGTCTCTAGTAAGATACAGTTAGAAGTCTATGCCAATAATTAATAAACTTACTTGATTATAATCCATATTTTACATATTTTTTTCTAGTTTGCAAAGGCAGAATGAGATTTATTTCAGACAATTTCACATCCATGCAGTAGCAAGTAAGTAGTAGCTATAATATCTTTTTACAATAAAATAATACAGTATTTGACATGGATCTATATAGACATAAATGGTGTGCATACCATATATAGACACTATATATCCACTACATATATTTAGTACAGATATACATAGCATAGATACAATGCTTTGAAGTACTACTAAAAAAGAAACAATCAGTAATTTCTCTTACCTGTGAGAATTCCCATAGCATTGCCAGTTATGATATTCTTCCATAAGATCAATATGATCAAGTGTAGAATTATAGAAATCCGTATATGAAATAATAGGAGGGCTAATTAGACTATTTGCAGCATCTATAAAGAAAACACAAAAGTATTTTAATATAATGCCTAGGTTCAGCACATCCCATTTCTTGGCATCATGAGTACCATTGATCTCAAAAACTTTAAGCCAAGTCTAAAAATATACAAAAAATTATTAACTTAGTTACAGAACTTAGCTCAGTCTTAGCTACAGAATTATAGCATGGAATTATAGCTACAATATAACACTATATACCATCACATTAATGGCTGAAGAAAACAGTAAAACCCTAATTCAGCCTATTTATGATAAGGGTACCTCAGCTTGACTCTGATTTCCTTACTGACATACACTAAATTGAGGTTTTATGGATGAAGGGTGATATGTTCTGCTGAAATCGATGAAAAAGCAGTTTGATAAATGAAAGTGTTTAAGAAATCCATAATTTCAAGCATCTATGGCTAGAAAATCTACATTTTTTCCAGTATTCCATCTAGACCTGCACAAAAATTAAGTGCTTGACCAAAGGAAGAAAGCCAATTCACATTCAAGCTATCTCATTATATAATGACATTCAAAAAATGTCAAAGAGCTAGTAAGTTTTCTCTATTTCCACTTCAGCATAATTTAATTTTGGTCAGACAGACACAAAGTAGTATTTTTTGACTGACTAAATAGCTCTTTTTCCAGAATTAAGGAACAAGCAACTCTTTGACAGATGACTATAAGCACATCTTGGGTTTAGATACAGGTGTGCTAATGTCCTAACTCTAGACAGGCAGGACTGTGCTGAATAATTTTAAGCAGAAGTTGTAAGCTGACAGTGAAAACATCTTAATTCCAATTTTAATTTTCATTTGGTGGTTTTGTCTTCTAAAACAGAGAAAGTAAGTGCTCTAATCACCACTTGGCAGCGTTAAGAAGGTTTACATTTGCAGTAGTCAAATTTGCTGAGCTCTATGTTGAACTGAGCAGGGATTTACTTTCTTTAAGCTGTAGATTTGGACGTAAGAGGTGCATGTATTGCCTAACTTCCTTTAGATGCTAAATAGTTCTGTGGGGCTAAGTGAGTTACAGAAGAAATTCTGGCAGCTACAAGTTTAAGACAGTTTCTTTTATAAATCTAAGGGAAACCTTAACCATTGGTTACTTCTGTGGATTTCTGTTTGAACTATCTTCAGTTGTTGTCATGGGAAAACTCTGCATAGCAATTATCCTCTACTGGAAAGCAAGTAGGAAGACTTACCAACAGAAGACTCTTGCTTATTACATTTTAGCATTTTATTGTAGTTTGTACTGTTCCACCATCATTATCAGTCTTCCCCAGAAGAGGAGCAGTAAAAACTATCCTCTCCCAATATGCAAGTGTGTCTGTATATAGAACAAACCCTATATACACACACAAATACACAAATAAAAAAATATACATGCCCACACAGTTCAATAAAAATACCTACTAAATAAAGCCAGGACTTTTGTTGCTGATGGAATCCACCAGGTACATTTCACCATAGGTGGAAACTCTTCAGGTTTTGCAGGAAACAGCCGTAAAGAAATAAATTGCAGTAACCTGTCCACCACCTGCTTGAACCTCTTCTGTGAAATCCTAAAACAAACATGCTGCACTTACTCTCATGTGATCACTGTCTACACTAGAGTTTGTTATCAAATTACAATGTTTTTAAGAAACCCCCTTCATTAAAAATTTTTAATTCAATTTTAATTGCTTAAATTAATTTATTTTATAAAAATGCTTTTTTCCTGTACATAAAAACAGAATTCCAAATGTAAAGTTTCAAGAAGCATGCTTTTAAATATTGACACATGGTAATTCTCTTCAGTGAACCCCTAACTATGCTCTTTAAGTCTGTGGAAAAATAAAAAAAAGAGCAATAGAATCATTATCTGTTCTTGACTTTTAGTGAACAAAACAAAAATCCTTATCAATTTCACTCCACACTCTGAATACTGAGGAATTCTGATTTATTTTGAGATACATGGTCCTTTTAAATAAAAAGTGGTATATGCTTCATATGTTTGTGCCATGTGGACATTTTAAATTACATGCTGCACCACTTCTATAATAGCACAACAATACACATACATGTGTAAACATGTTAAAATAGCCTTTTCTAAACAAGATCTCTCCTACTTTAATGGTTTCCATTAAAAACACTGATATGTCTATTGCACCCTTAACCAAAAGTGGAAACCTTATTTGTAAATGCAGTGCCAATGAAGTAATATTTTACCACAATTTTAAGCAAATATGGACATAGGAAGGGGGAGGGAATTTGAATTACCATCCTTGCAGAGAAGAAAATCCTTAATTAAGATTTCCTAGGAGGATTGGAAATTGTGAATGTGGCCAAACTTTGTTTTTACCTCAAACTGAACTTTTTGCTCAGTCAGTGCATGGAAGGCAATCTACCTACCAACTCACGAGCTGCTCTTTGGGCAGTTACCCCCATATGACTTTTTTAGTGAGGAGCTATTGGAGTTATTTCAATTAATTACAAATCTAATGCCCTAACCATACTCTCTCACCACCTCTATTGCACGAGGAAGCCAGGCCTCTAGCTCCTTTGTGGTTTCTGTACATTACAGCAACATTACAATATCTTTTGCAACTTATGCGAGATTAAACTCTATTTAAACAAAGATCATAAAGATGTTTGTTTTAATAATACCATGTAAACATATAACTAAAAATTTACACACAAGTTATTTTGCATATGTTATCAAAAGATAACTCTGAGAAGTAATTTTGCAGTTAAGGCTCTTTTGCAGAAGTAGAATAATTTTTATACATTATGTACATTTTGCATCTATAAATCAGTATCACTTAGTGGACTATGTCCACATGTATTTGAAAGCAACAAAACCAATCTCTTTAGTCAATTAAATTAACCTTCATATAATTTATAAAACAATCAACATCAATGGAAATACAGTAACAATTGTAATCCTAGAAATGGAATTTGTAATGTGGGGTTTTGGATTTTTTTTTTTTACTTTTTAGACCAGTGCACTAGGAAATGATGGTCAGCTTCTGTTAAGGCTGCTATCTGTCTTAGCAAGTGAGCATAGATGACATAAGTAGAAGTGTTACTAAATTGAGGATTCTGAAAAAGATTAAAAAAAGTGTTAGGTTAATAAACTGCATAAAGGGAAAAAAGTCATTAGGATTTTTTCTTATGTTTGTTGTTGCCAGTACAATTATACAAGAAAGTAGTTCACCAAACAGCTGTGACAGTGGTAAAACCATGGGAAAAAGCAGCTCACAACTTCTAGCCAAATAAAAAATACACAACTTCTGTATTGTAAAAGCATGATTTTTTTCCCCCCAAAGAAAGCCCACAGGTAGCCCAAAGGCAGTACTCAAAATTCTGGATTATTCTTTATATCATAACACAAACTACACTCCTCTAAGTGATGTGGTTTTCATATCAGTAATACAATTTCTTATAGCTCCTGTCTATCCCATATCAATCCAAACTAATTTTTCCCCTATCCCATGTGTTCACATATTCCCTCACTTTAGCAGGAGACATACTTTTTAATTCACAGCTAATATACAACACCCCAGAGAAGAAAGCTATTGTCTCAATAAATTAAATTGTCATTTGATATTCTCAAATAACAACAGAAACTGCTCCTTGTGCGCAGAGGTGTTAGGTACACTAGCAAAATACAAAGGGAAAATCTGCTACAAATGCAAGCCAACTGTAGCAGCAAAGGTAAGAGGTGACCACAGACAGAAATTAGACATTGTAACCAGTCAGACTGACTGGAGAAAGTCAGCCAGACAGACTGGATAAAATGCAACACTGGAGAAAGTCACAGCAATATCACTAAGTGCATATACTGAAACTTTCAGAGTTACAGCACCCTAATACAGCAAATCTGGGAATAAGGACAACATAAGAACAAATACATAGGTAAAATATTTATTCTTTCAACCCAGAAAATAAAAGCAAACAATTAGTTGTCTATTAGTGCATAGTTTCAGTCTATGCAACCTTTCCCCATCAACTGTCTTCCATTAAGCTCCCATTCCCATCATGCATTACACTTTTTCCATTTTTAACACATCCTTACAACAGGAAATTGGATGTGAAGTATCTCAGCTATACAAACTATCTTGTTTGCACAGTATACTGGTTTATAGATTGTAAGTTAAGTAGACACATACTTACATAAAAATACTGTATTTTTCTTACCTGTAAAAGTATACAATATGCTCTAAGATCATCCTTTGTTCGTGGCCTATGAACGAATGAAATAATAAACAGAACCATATGGATCCATAATTTACAGACATTGAGAGTCATGAAATCATGGCTGATTTTATTTCGTTTTGCTAATATGTATAGAATACCATATTTAAGAATCTTCACCGCTCTCAAAAACTGAAAAGGTCATTTACAGATTCTGACAATTCTCTAAAGTAGCAGGCTATTTATTGTCCGTCTTTTTAAAACATGACAGAAGGCCAAAAAAAGGTCAGAATTGAAGAGTCAGAGGTGTTCCAAAGAGGGAATTCTACATTATTGTCTATCCCAAGTGACACCATAAAGGAGATTATTTGCTCTTCTTTGACATTTCGTGCAAGACTTCTCCATACACTTCTACCACTGCAGCCTCTGCACTTCTTCATTTTTATCAAGGCTTTTACAAAACCACAAATACTTCCAGCAACAGCACAAAAAGCAGTGTAAGTTGGAGAAAGGGGTAGCCAAGATGTGGATCACATGTGAGTGACAACAAGCCACTGTCCCTTGCTATACCTTTTTATAAATTACACTATGCATTCTCACTTCTATCACTTCATGCCAAGATATTGTCATCTCCAAAAGCCTTCCTGCTTTTGGGCTATCCCCTTCTGCATCCTGCACTGCTCTTTCTGTGGTGCTGCCTCACACAAACAGTATTGTGAAGCAAACTGTGGATCAGGGAATTGTCCTAGTTGCTATTGGGGGTGGACAATGAGAATAAGTTTTAACCTAGTTAAATTCTTAAATTCATCTCACAATTAAGAAGTCCAAAGAAATGCCCTGGCAACAAGCAGCTGAGATTTGGTGACAGAATGCATGGCTGGGTATGGATCTGTCTCTCAGAGGTTCAATGCCAGCTTACAGAGTTCAAGATGTATTTCAGCAAATTTGCCAAAAAGAATGAAGTTCTTATGTATCAAATAAGTTTCATCACATTTTCTTTCTTTGCCTAAAACAATAAAGATAAAACATATAGTAGATTTAATTGCTGGCACAGCACTGATGCAAATATTTATTATAATTACCCTGTCCATTCTTGTAGTAGACCATTAATTATTCCTTTTAGGACTGACTTCTGAACATCTTGAGGCTATAAAGAAAGGAGAGGAAATATCTGAGGTAATTATATATATTCAATGCAAGGTATTGCACAAACAAGCAAGTTTGCTTTGCTTGCATTTCAAGACAGCTAAAAAATCTTTTGTGTTATGATGCTGAGCTCCTAAATAGCTTCCTCACAGACATACTAGGTGAGTGTGGGGTTGTGCTGATGGTGCCTTTCAATACTTATATCCTGTAAATATAATTTCTAAACTAGTCCTGCCCTTTGTACACCAGGTGCAGGACCTACATTTTACTATTCCCATCCTCACATTTTCTTTACTTCTCACCATGCAGTCCCATCACAGCCATGTAATACCTCTAAGAGATGCAGTCTTTAAGAACTACCACAATATAAGCTATGCTTTACTAGAAGGAAAAATTTCCTCCTCTTTTACTAGAGCAGCTGTCATGATTCTATGACAATTCTCATGGGATCATTTGAAGTATGTTTTGAGAGATTCTTCAGAAATCACGCCTATCTGGGAAAAACTTTTGGTATAAATGGTATAAAACATGAATTCTTTTTCTCTACTTACAGTATTTAATAAGGCATCATAGACAACATTCACAAATTTTGCATCGATTCCAGAGTCCTCAATGGTATTAAACGGAGAATTTTTATCTTTCTGTAGGTTAGATAATAAATGAAGTATTTTGAATATTTCATAGCTATCTTTGAAAATGTAAGTTTAACAGCAAGCTTAGGAAAACATGTTCAGATATAAGTACTTTCTTTATCAAAGCAAAAGAATATAAGTTTCCTTAATTATTATGCTAAAGACAGAGCAAAACAATAGCAATCCTACATATATTCATGTTGTCATTCTATTTTCAAAATGTAAGAGGGTTTCAAATAATGAATTACATTGAACTTTCATCTTTGTTGTGGATCCATTATCAGACAAGGGCAAGAAAATGTTAAGCATTCAATATTTATAAAAGTCACAGGTTATTTCGTCCAGGCTCAGGTCCTACGATCCATATTAAATACCATAAACAGATTTTTCTCTATAATAGGCAGGAAATAATAATTTAGCATGAACTCAGAAACACAAATATAACTGCTCCCTAGGAAAACCAAGTATGCCATAACACATGAACAGCTATAACAGAGCCCATACCACACCTTTTTTTAGGGATAGGGAATTTCTGCTTCCAGATTTGCCTGGGCCTCTGCATTAGCAAGGATGTTTTAAAACTGTAATTTGTGTAGAAAGTACCTACACAGTCACAGTGTCACACAAACAAACTATAAACTAGAATTTTAAAGCTCCACAAACTTGAAATAAAATTACTTAACTGGAATCAATAAATCAATGCAATAATAGATTGTCTACAAAAGGCAGGTGAGATCAAGACAAAATTATCTGAGTGGCCTTGAATACCTGGCTGAAAACCTTTAACAGATATTTTTGGAAACATTTTGAAGATACAAAGCACTGTAATTACTAAATAGTATTAGGAATTATTTTCTACCTTAAATGCAGCATTTATCTCCAAGAAAGAATCAAAAGTTGTAGAATAAAAATTATGTACAGCTTTCCAATCTCCCGATGCCTTCGACTTTTCCATATCATCCCTAGAGAAAATATATTCAAATACTGGTAATGGTTTGATCTTGCCAGCCACTTAGACTTTAAAATGCACTGTAACTTTAAGCTTTTCTCACTAAGCACACTTAGAAGACAGATGAGTATAATATCCGTATCTTTCTAACCTCTTCCTTGTCATGTAAAGATCATGGTATTATAAGAGAACAAAAGCACAGTTTGTGTTTGATACACCTGAGCAATGTCTTTTATTCAAAATGTTAATTCACAATGTCAGAGTTCAGTGTGTTAGGACAAATAATTAGCAGAACAGAATTAAGCTGCAGCTACACTGACATGCTAAAGTTTCTCAGGTAAGTATGATGGCTCTTAAACTACTCAAATTCACTAGAATTTCTCAAAATTTTATTTCTTTAAAATTTTTTCAAATAGAACTTAATCTTAGGCACAAGTGGTCAATCTTAGGTGGTTAATCTTAGACAAGGTGGTCACTGGTGACAGTCAACGTGGCTTCACTAAGGGCAAATTGTGCCTGACAAATTTGGTGGCCTTCTACTTGTAGAGTTACAGTGCTGGTGTATGATGGAAGAATGACATCATCTACCTGGACCTGTGCAAGGCCTTTCTCTGGAAGCTGCTTCCTCTCACTTTGCTGCAGGCTGTGCAAGAAATCCTCAGCATGGGGAAATCCAAGCCCAGCTCAGCACAGGGAGCAGCCACCAGATGCAACTGAGAAGGACCTAGCCCTGCCTGCAGGATGGCAACTGTGGGAGAGGGGAAATGGGGAAATCCCCACAGCTGGGGATTCAAATGGACAGGACAAGGGCTAATGGCTTTAACCTGCAGGAGGGTTGATTTAGATCAGATATAAGGAAGCAGTTTTTTACAAACACTGCCACAGGTTGTCTAGAGGCAATAGTCAACAGATACAAAAATCTGAAAATGGAAAAAAATTCAGCTCTTTGGATCATCTGAATAACAGGAAAGGATCACCTCTTTGCAAATTTTCCTTTATATCTCTTTTTCTGTCCCACCAAATACACACCGAATAATCAAAAAGGGTTCCTTTTCCTCCCTGGAAGCACAAAATTTCAAACATGGAACAGAGAAATGATTGCCAGTATAACCAAAACATCTAAGACTGCACGGGATTTGCCAGCCTACAATAAGGCATATGTATTCTTTTCCAAAACTAAATGTTCAATGCATTTCGAATTATGAAGTATATGTTTTGTCATTTTCTGTGTGGAACAACATTTCAACCTAGAAAAAATATTTTGATAGCTTTCACAGTAACAGAGTCATCAATCCCACCATCACATCCAGACTAACTCTTTCCTAGTCTTACTGAAACTGTTTCCTCATTTGAGATTAACAAAATCAAATGTATGAATTAGGTCAAAATGAAAAGAATTCCAAAGAAAGGAAGAAAGCACATTTCTAGGAACACCAGTATAACTTACTGAAAATCTTTCACAGTTTTGGTTCGAACTGGAAGGGAAGGTTCAGGAGGAATTGGTGCTTTCGGTTCTTGGGGCAACGTATCCATAGACGTGCGCTGCTTTTGCCGTACATCGAGGCAAAGAGGTGGCAGGTCCCTCCCTTAAAAGAAAGGTAAAGAGCAGCAAATACAATGCATCTAACACAAATAAATTGGTATTAGGATAAAAAGGAAACTCCAAGTGTTTGATTGTAACTCTTTAAAAAAAATATTTTTCTTACCATGTGCATATGCAGACATAATGGAAAATTTGACTAACTAATAAAAATAGCAGTGTTGTAAATTATTGTATTTCCAATATAGACTGTAAATTTTCAAAACACAAACTTCAACACTGGTGCTCCTTACAGCTAAGAAAAATCTCACACACGACCATACCCAAGTCCAACTATCATATAAGGACAAGACTTCAGTCCATTTTTCTACATTGTGATATAGAATTTTAGCTAGAGATGATTGTGGATCATTTACAGCTTCCATAAAGGGTGTCTCGAAAAAACTAAATGGGAAAGGCAAATTTTTTGTCTTACAGAGAATTAGTAGTGAAACAGAAGGATCTTCGAACACTTCTTTTCAATACATTTGGCTACCTATTCTAGTACAATTGGCAGTGCTTTGCCAAGGTCTTTCTATTGTACTCCTCCCTTTCTATTTGATCTGAGAATATTTGATCAGATTAGCATGGCAAGACTTGGCAACAGCTACTGTGACAGGAGAGATGAGGCCTCTGTGTCTGACACAGCTCCAAAACCCACCAGAGGCCAAAGCTGTGCCCACCAGTGACACTGGTGGCACCCCTGTGACAATATATTTAGGAAAGCATAAAAAAACTGCACAACAGCTGAGAGAGAGGAGGGATTTAAAAAAAAAAAAAAAAAGGAAGAGAGGAAGAAAAAAAAAAGAAAGAAACTACCCTACAGACACCCACATGAGTGGAAAAGAAGAAGGAGGAGGTGAGCCAGTGGCCGGAGCAGAGAATCCCCTGCAGCCAGTGGAGAGCCCATGCCTGATCAGGCTGCTGGCAGAATTGGAGAGAAGTTGAGAACAAGGGAAGGTGTGGTAAGCAGGGAAGGGGAAGGTATTTTGAGTTTTGTTTCTGTTTAGTTTAACTGGGAATAAATTAATATCCTCAAGTCTGTTCTGCCTGTGACAATAACTGGAAAGTGTACTCCCAGTCTTTATCTCAATCCATGAGCTTTTTCATCTTATTTTCTCACCATGTCCTGTTGAGGAGGGGAAGCCACAGAGCAGCTTGGTGGGTGTCTGGCAGTCAGCCAAGGTAGGCCCACCCAAAACATAAAAAAGTATTTCCACTGCATTTCCAACACTCATTTTGACAGTGTCTTCACAAACATCCCCAAACACTCACAGTCTGATTTATGCTGCTCACTTTTAAAAGCATTTATATGAATTGTGACATATGTTTGGGATAAAAGACACTATATGAAATAAAAGTGTCCTAAAAAGTCATACATTTTTAATGAAAATCCACTATGAATTGCATAAGACCCCTCTAAGCCTTTTTGAAGATTTTTTTTTTTTTAATTAACTAAACATCAAAGTGGTATCACTACACTGCTGCCTACTCCATTTATCACAGCAGGGAAACAGATGCTAATAAAGTCCCATGAATCCAAAAGCAGACTTTTTTCACTCATGCTCATGACAGAGACATTGTCTGTGTGACTTAATGCAGCCACCATTCACAAGGTAACAGATCAGAGCTGCCCTCAATCCCCTGAGGATGGCATCAATTACTGATATGGAACCTTGTCCATTCTCACAGAAGGAATTGTAACTATTTTAGGATAAGAGTAGTAATTGAAAAAAACACAGCAGACATACAGATAATAAATTAATCCAAGCCAAGGTGCCAAACAATCCAACCATGAAAATGTTCTGCTATTGAACACCATTCTCTGAAAGCAGGATGGACTGATTTTAAAGAATCTGAGATTTTGTCTTATTTGTATACTCTGAGAATAACAAACTTTCTGATTTAACTCTTATTCTGCTTTCTCAATTTTAAATAGATTAAACATTGAGTTATAACCAGCTGAACACACTGAAATAAGGAAAATATTCTTTCTACATCTGTAGAAAAGACATCTGCTGGCAGACACTGCTTCTCAATTCAGTAAATTGAGGCTGCAGGTGCTAAGCTGGTAACTTGCACCCTGTGAGCAATGCAATTTTCTTTGAAATATATGCAATTTAATTTACATATACTAAAATTGATTTTTAATAGTATCTTTAACACATATGGTCAACTTCAGTATGTTTTGTCATCATTCAAGTTTATTTGTACATAGTTTTATTTGCTCTTCTGCCAGTAAAGAATACTAATTAAGATCCATCACTTGAGTTTCATTGAGTAGAAATGGGAAACTTTATTGAGTTGATAAACACCAATAACACAATATTACAAGATAAGAAAAAACAGTAATTTCTGGCTTCTTGCCCAGTTACATCAAGTAAAATGATTCAGCAATGCATGACTGCTTAAGGAAATATCAAAAACTTCGGTGAAGAAAATCTCCTTGATACAAAGCAGAATTGAGTAATCCAGGGAAGTTCAGGTAAATTAATACTGCAATTATTTTCATTGTGACCAACACAGCTGCTGGCCAATGAAGATTTTCAAAGGAGATAAAGCAAACAAAACTCACTTACTGTATTTGTAACATTAGAAAAGAATTAGAGCAATCTATTTAGTATATAAATTTCATACCCGATCATTGTTACATTACAAGACTCATTACATGTGGCAGCTATGTAGCACACAAACATCCCCCTACTTTTCATGCTGTATTTACCAGCATTAGGTTTTCCACACCCTTGTTATCAATGAAATTAATGTTCTTTAAACACCTGAGCCTGAAGTATTACCAGTATATACACCTATATATATACAGCCACATGTGTTCAGAAATAGCACATGTATAGATAAAGTGCAAAAAAAACCAAACACCAAAACACCAAACATGCATTATTCCTGAATCCCAGATTAGCAAAAGCAGCATTTTTAACTGATACATTTGTTCAAATTGTTAATTTCTCCACAGAAAACACATACTGCCTCAAAATATTTTGAATTCACCTTTGACTTAGTAAAAATACTCTGGTTTTACATAGGCAGGTTACTCTGATCCTGAAACTACCAGAGCATCTACTTAACTTTACACACCGAGCCCTAGCTCAAGAATATATCCCTGACTATAACAAATATTGCCACACATTAGTGTGGTGAAAATCAACAACTAAGTACTTATGACGCAGTAATTACAACTGGGACAGCACTATTTGCAGCAAAATTGAGGGCATTTCAAGAGAGTGGTGTTTACAGTTTATCATTCTTGCCAGGTACCAAAAAAAAGGAGCGGGGGTCAGGGGAGAAGCAGATTTTTGGTATGTTTTGCCACAGTCAGAGGATTCTTTACTGGCCATCTCCAGCCACTGTGGTTTCCTTTATGTAGTACAAAGCAATTTGAACTAAGCAAAAAAACCCTGTCTGAGGTATCATTCAAACCTTTTGTGTTTCAGTGATTGCCTTTGTTTTGGAAAAAGAAAGCACCTCTTTACCTCGTAACAAAAACTGCTTAAAAAAAAAAAAAAGATCTTGCACTGACTTTTAGTTTTGCAGTATAGCTAATAGGACTAATAAAAGAATCTAGTAAATTTAAAAAAAATAGTAAGAATCTAATGCTGCAAGTTATAAACCACCTTTTACTGCACAACTTTGAAACTGACAATACTTGTCAACAGTTTTGTTTCAAAGTCACACTACTGAGATCTCTCAGTGAAGTCTCTTTCTTGCCTCAAATTAACTGAGTGCTATAAAGACTTAGTGAACCACAGCACAACAAGCCTGAAGGGGACTTGCTTACAGACAAGATCAATACAAACCTGACAAATGTTTTGTACAGTCTTTTATGGTAAGTCCCAAACTAATGAATTCCTAGCCCAAAAACCTAATAAAAATTTCAGGTCTAAGCACAACATCATCTCATCTAGGCTTCATGATTCTAGCCTACCATACTGAATACAGAGCTACACTTTCTATCCTTTCATCAAGTATTACCTCGCCATAGCACAACAACCTTCCTTCTCACTTATAAACCTATTCAGAACTTACTAATTGTTGCCTGTGCATTTTACTTGTTGCCATCACTGGCCTTCATCTTCACTGAAAAACACCATCTCTCAGCAACTGCCTCCCTTAAAAGCCTTACACGTGCCTCATTCCCACCATCCTTCAGACGGCAATAAAATAATTTTCTCCAAAGTTCTGACAATTTCTAGAGACACTGCCTGATTGCAGCTAGACAAAGAATATCTGCAGATAGACTGCCAAATCAGTACTTTTCTTTAAAATTTCAGATAGTTATTCCATCCTCCAGGTCTATTTGTTTTTTCTTATCCAACTTGTCTCTATGACACAACCTCTACTGAGGATGGGCTATCATATATATCACTGCCTGTACAATGTACAACACAGCATAATTGAATGAAATCTAGATTTCCAGATTTCCTGGCACTACCACAATACAAATACTGGCAGAAAACTGAGCACCTTCTAAACTTGGTAACTAAGTAACACAGGTCTTTTTTCCTCTTACCATTTTTGATGTTGGGTATAACAAGTTGCGTAGGTGAATTTCTGTTTCCGATGCCTTCTTTCTTTTGGTTGATAGTTGTGATGAAATTGTTGAAAGTGGAAAACTGATTTTTGGCTCCTTCCTCCAGCCCCTGTAATTAAGATGACAGTATGCTCTAAAGGGCTAATACATTACTGCTAGAGTAATCTTCCTAGTGAGATTATTACACAGAATTCTTAAATACCTTTTAAGTCAGACTGGTAATAACTGAATAAAACATAAATAATGATTCTGCAAGTTTGGTTCAAATTGCTTCAGGAGAGGTACCACAAAGCATATGAACCCCATATAAGTTTTTCAATTACATAAAAAAACTCAAGTATTAATTTGTGGGATATGAAGATATCCTTGGATTTCTGTGATGAAAACACAATACAATTAGGATGCTGTCAAAAACATTCTAACTTTCTGCATCCTAATGCCTACTTTTATACTTCTCACTACATCCAGCTCAGTTTAAACAGAAGAAAGTGTCACACTTTCCTTTTTCCAAATAGCCCTAATATATTCAAGTAGTTTAGACAAATTTCCCAAGACTTGAAATGTGGGGCCAAAAATTCTAACCTCTAAAAAAGTTTGATACGACTACCTGAGTAAAACTCCCTAATGATTCAAAATGGTCAGCATCTGCTGCCACTGAAGAAAGGCTGACCAACAAAACTTGGTTAACAAAGTGCTAAAAGACTCCCTGCCTGAGCACCTGTACATGCTGTCACCAAGGAGCCTGCACAAGTCTCTGCTAGGAAGTGATGAGCACTAATGTGTTTCAAAAGCAAACAGTGAAATCACACATCAGACTTCCAAAGGATTGTGCCAATAAGTCTGCTGGCTAACCAGCACTGGGTGCTATTAGATATAGCTATTTACTACAGAATTTGCAAAACACAGGTGGAGTTAAGAGGCTTGCCCAAGATGACAGAAGTCTCATGATGAATATTTTAATTTTCATCTCAATTCCAAGTCATCAATTGATATAAGGAGAAGGCAGATCAACTAAAAAAAAAATACACACACTTCCTGCACATCACAGTGCTTACACACATCATTTCCTCACAGTAACCTAAAGACTCATTTTCCTAATATCTAGCATCTGTGCTCTCGGTTAGAAAAATGTTTCCACACAAACCAAAACTTTAATTCTGCAAATGAGAATATACATTCTCATGCAATAGCCTATCAAAATTTTTGAACCAGTACATTTCCTTTTTCCCTTAACAGAAATACATTTAGACTAAGACATGCAGTCAGAGTTCTAAGAAAAGCATTTCACTTCCACCACAACATCCTGAAAAACCACTAGAAGGGTAATAATACAGCCCATAGACCTACCACACCACAGTGTACACAAGCTGGTACACTGCCAGAAATTTTAAATAACTGCAGCACATACAGCTATTTTTCCGTGGCTCATAACTCACTAAATTGTAAATTTGAACAATCATCAGGACTTCTGGCTTTAAAAATATCAAATTTCAATTTCTAAAATTGGTATTTTTACCAGATTTCAATTTCTAGTTCCAAATTCCGTATATACAACAAACATTCCAAAATAAAATGTAATTACCAGTTTAATTCAGATTAACACTTCTTTTTAGTCTATAACCTTTGAAATATCATAAAGATGACTCTTAAAAATTATCTGGCACATGACTGTAGTAAAACAGACCCCGGACAAACATGAGTGACTGAAAAAGAACTTTTAAATAGCTCCAGATCTGAGGTTAATCTGCTCTGTCACAAAATGTGCGCTCCAGACAGAAAAGCTCTGAAGTACATGCTAGTCTAATTACAATTAATAAGGAATAGATAGCAGAGATAATTGAAAAAAAGAGTTTTTGTTAAATAAATGATTGTGACAGCCTTTTTGACTGACTTAGCTTTCTAGGTTTTACCCCAGCCATGTCACTGAAATACTACAGGTGAACGGCTTCTTAAAAACTTTCTCCTTACTGCCACCTCCTTCAGCAGCGATCCTAAAGAACAAAAACCGCATCCCCTCTTTAACTCCATCATCCTGTTTCAAGTACAGTTCCAACAACATTAGACAAACATGGACAAAGGCTTTATTGGGAGGCCCTGGAGGGAAACTTCATGCTCATTAATGAGAAACTCTGACAACCCCTGAGGGAGTAATCCAGGGCAAGTGCACAGCACCATGTCATACTTAAAAATTTTGCAGGAGGTCACTGAACTTTTAGAGGCTAAGACTCTACAAGCACACTGCCACCAGAAAACTGAACACCCACCATCCCCCTCCCACCCACCAAAAGGAATGAATATGCTTAGAGGGAGTAAGAGGGTCAAAGTAATCTTTAGTCTTGTTTTAAGATCATATTAATTACCCACAACTCTGCTGGCTTCTGAGTGGAAGTTTTCCAAAACACTAAGTCCTCCATAAGACTGGAAAGTCACTAGCATCATACTTTATAAAACTGTATTTTACATTATTGAAGTTAAATGAAATGGTAAAAACAACTCAAAATGTTTCAAAGAGCACATACAGACTGCCTTTTCAGAAGAGACAAAAGATCATCTAGAAGACTTCTGGAAAATCCTGTGTTAGCCCTAACATTGCTTCCTCAAGACACTTATGTATATGGCAAGCAAAGACTAGTGAGGACAAAAATATTTTCTTCCCTGTGCAAGAGGACACGGAGGATGCTCAGATTTCCAAAAGGCATCTGACAGTGCAACAGGCTGCACTAGAAGCAGGATTTTCCCTTCCATTTGTAGCTTGAAAGGTGTAACTATGGACTGTTTTTCCTTTACAGAAGTCTCTAATTGTTCCTATTTATTAGGGAGCAAATTACTTAGCTTTTCACAAGTTTTTTTTCCAGAATCTGAATGCTGACACCCAAACTATCACCTCTTTGGGGATAGTCTATGACATTCTCCACAATTTTGTCTCTCTATTTCCCTGCTTTCCCAGTAACACACTACTGAACCCCATAAAAGGCTTTTGGTAAATTCAAACCCTGCCCTGCACCTGACACACAACCACACCCAGCCAGGTCTGAGCTCCTCTGCAGCACGTCCACTCAGACAGCTTCTGCCTGTGGGCAACACTTCAGAGGTACATGAAGGATGTCCTGCTACAAAGAAGTTGGGATTCTTTAAGGGAGCTGGAATTCTACATGGCCATCCAGGGGCACACATTTTTCATTAGCTGAGCTAAGCCTGACACATTTTAGGCCAGCACTTGTACCTTTATTCTAAGGGACTGGCTTTTACCATTCAAAGTCTAAGGTGGAGATATTCAAAGGTAGAAAAAACTCCTAGGCACTCATCCATTATAGATTTCTCCCGCCAAATCAATATTTGAATCACAGGAATAAACGTATTCTTGCACATTCTGACAGATTTACAAAGCTGAAAGTCTTTCAGAAGATTGGAACATTTAGGTAAAACACAAAATTAGCAGAATTGCTCCAAGGAGTTTGCCGTTTGCATACATTTACTTAGTTTAACAGCACAATTATTTCCTGACAGTCATAAATATTATATGTCCAATCTTTTAAATTCAAATTATAATTTAAATAAATGATAATTTGAATGATAATTTCTAATAAGTCCAATGCCTATCAGAACTGCTGAACTAAAATCTCCTAAGTGTATTACTACAGGATTAGTAACATTTTTGTTCTGTTGTTGGACTAAAGTAACTTACCACAAGTTCTAATGTTAAGTTATGTAAGATATCCAACTCATGTAAGGAAAATTTTATGTTCTGTAATATTGTATGGTCAGCAGAAAGAAAAGCACAACACTGGTATAATTAAAAACCTGAAAAAAGGTTTCTGAAAGAAAGCTATTCTGGCAAATATCCTTTCCCCATTTTTTTCTCTGCATTAATTCATTCATCATTTCATCAAAATGTTCTGTGATCTTTGCTTCAACACAAAAAAATGGGAAAGATTTTTAAAGAAAAAGTTAAAAATACACAAGTATTTCCCAGCTACCTCTCTTGCCATTAAGTGTATTAGAGCTGAAACCCTCCACCCCCGAGAACCCTTAATGAACATTCACAATGCTGCAAAGCCTCAGTCATGACTAACCCGACAGAGCAGACCGTTGTAAAATGTTAACTATAAGTGGATGGAGAATTTATAGCTTCATTATGTCATTGCTTACAGATGCACTTGTTATTTTTAAGAAACTTGAATGAAAGCCTCTCAACGGAAAGGAACATGAAAGAAAATGAAGACGCTGATTCCCCCTTCCCTTTCTCCTCCCAAATCAAGCGGCAAACACAGCAAACGAACACCGAGTGCCACAGGCGGGCCCGCGGGCGGCTGCCCGGGCGCCGACGGGACTTACCCTGGCAGCCGCGGTGGACGCCGACGGGATGGGCGGCAATTTTTCTCCCTCTTTTTCTTTTTCCTTCTCTTTTTCCTTTTCCTTCTCCCCTTCTTCCTCCTCTTCCTCCTCCTCGCCGCCCTCCTCGGCTGACGGGGCCGCGGCGCTGCCCTGGCTCAGCTCCGCTCCCGGCGGATGCCCCTCGCCGGGGCCGGGGGGCAGCTCGGCGGCAGCCGGCGGGCTCTGCAGCGACATGGTCCCGCTCCCGGCAGCCCCTCAGTGCCGTGGGCACCCGCGACCCGCGCC
>VZRH01001499.1:1678571-1746190 GCA_013397555.1 Urocynchramus pylzowi | reverse complement strand
CGGGGGGGATGACACCGGCCAGGGGGTGTGACCAAGGGCGACGAAGGGTAAGGGGAGTGGAACAGGCGTGCAACAGCTGTGCACTGAAGGGTGTGCAACAGGTGGTGTAGTGAGCCTGCACTTGGTGTGCAACAAAGGCTATACGGGTGTGTAATGGGTGTGCAAATGAAGGAAAAAGGCTCTGCAATGGGTGTGTAATGATAAAAGGTCATTGAAGGTTAGTGGATGTGTAACAGGTGTGCAAGGGGTGTGCAATAAAGGGTAATAGTAAGGTAACTGGGGAGTCCTGGGGTGTGTAATGGGGATGGTGTGTAATAGCAGGGGCATACAAGGGGCAGGTGATGGGTAGCTGTAGGTGCAACGGCTCACATGGCACACCCTGGCACACAGGGCACACCGTGGTACCCGTGGCACACCACAGCTGCCTGTCTGGCCTGTCCCAACAGCCTGGCTGCATGGCCCATGAACACCCCAACAGCTGGTAAGCCTGGGTTTGGCATCACTGCATGCTGCACCACAGTCCCTGCCATCATCTGCAGGGAGCCGGGAGCAGGCTGGGAGGGCGGCTGCAGCCGGGAGCTGTGGGAGGCACACGTGTGAGCTGCCTGGGGCACAGGACCTACGGACCTGCACAAGCTGCACGGACAGCCATGCTGTTCCCCGAGCGTGCGAGAGCCAGAGCACATGGAGAACAAAGGGAAGGGACACAAGGGGTGCCTTTCGCCGGTCAGCTCGTGGGCAAGTGGGCAATGAGGGGGCCTGTGTGAGAGCCGCAGGCCGGTGAGCGAGTGGTGCGTGTGGAGACAGGCCAGGAATGTGCCCCTGCCCGTGCTGGTGCCTCCTGGCCGCCATCCCCATCACGGCATTTCCTCTCACCCTCCGGGGTTACTTTCAGGCCACACCAGGGTGGGGTGGCAGAGCTGAGGCCAGATTGCAAATACATGCCCTTCCCCAAAAAGCAGCACTTGAGCCACCGCCACTGTCCCCAGCTCGGAGGGAAGAATCACTGGCAGAAAGGGAAACTGAGGCACAGCTGTGGGTGGGAGACATCCGGTGGCAGGGACTGCGGTCGTGCCCGCAAACCGCAGCTGCCCCGGCGGGCGCAGCCTGAGGACTGTGGTTTCCTCTTGTTGGTGACAGAGTGACAGCGCAGGCACTGAGCACCGTGGGCATCCTTGGGATGGGCTCCAGGCTCCCCAGCCTCTCTCTGCCACTCCACAGCTGATCCCATGAAGCCAGGGTGTGTTTCCTTTGGAGACCCTGAGTCTGGTGTGGGCCCAGCAGGCCAGCAGGGTCTCCTGGGATCCCCGAGGTGTCCCCAGGGTGAAGCTGCCACCATATGACTTCAGGCAGGTGCTGAGGGGCCATAAGCTTCCTGCTTTTGGACTTGAAAGCAGTGGGAATATCACTTTTCCCTCTCCCTGTGTTGATGCTCAGATCAAAGTGTTCACTGTCAAACTCAATCCCATTTTTGGTCCATCAGAGTCAAAAATCACTGCTTGCATCAGCACCCCAAGCTGGCAACAGCTCCTGCACATCCCTGCTTCTGCAGCCAAGCACCCATGGGGTGACAGGCACCCTGTCATGATTCCTTAGGCTTCTCGTACCTTTGAGAAAGTGAAATGCCAAAAAGAAGATGAAAAGTGGAGCATTACAGGGGCTCTGCAGCACTGGGGATACTCAGAGCTGGATTGGCTGCCAGAGCATCCCTGTCCTGCTGCTGGTGGGGGCCCCAGCAGTCCCACGCCGTGATTCCCTGCCAGCTCCACTGGACACAGGGCTGGGTGTTTCGGGATGGATGCTCCTTGGGATGCAGGTTGCCCCAGCAACGGTTGCTATGGAAAACACTTCAGAGGCAAAATTTCCAGCCATATTCATGTGTCTGTCATTGTCTTCCAGAGAGTCCCTGGTGGATAGTGAGCCAGGCACAGGCAGGCTGCGGCTGCGGGGGCCTGGCTCTGCTGGGCCCAGCCATTCCTGGCTTTTTGCAGCTTTTCCTGCTGGATATGGTGTGAGAAGGTTTAGGAGGACTCCAAAGTGAGATTTGGGAGAGCAGGGCAGATGTACAATGGACAGGGGGAGCAGGCTGTGCTGAGCCATGCCATATTAATTGGCTAGCAGCCAATTAATGTCCCATTGGCCCAGCCATGCCCCAGCCATTGGACGAGATTGATTTTGGTGAATCAAACACAGGGCACAGCTCCGGGACAGTGGGACAGTCCAGGAAATGGGCTGGCATTGGGATGTTTGCCGGGACCAGCAGCTTCGGCTGGAGCTTCCTGCTCCTCCCACAGCCCTGCCAGGTCTGTGCTTCAGAAAGCTGCTCCCCACCTCCTGGAGCAGCAATAGGATTACACAGGACTGAGTCTCCTAGCAATGAATGAAGAAATAAATCCTATAAGGCAGGACAGGATTTATTAGACTTCAATATTCTGGAAATAATGAGGACATTTCTCTTGGCTTGTAATATCACGGGACCCAACAGGATCACAACCAGGATTTATCCCCGTGCTTCTCTGTGACACTGGGTTGGTTCTTTGCTGTGGAGAGAAGATGCTGGGGAGGCTGCTTGCCTTTCCAAAGAACAGGATTGCAGGGCACCCCCTCATCTCCTGCAGGCCTCAGGCTGCCCCAACAGTAGCGGCTCTGTTTGTCCCCATTCATCCCCTAGTGAGGGCTGGCGCTGCTCCTCGCCCCCAGCTGGGGCTCACTGCTGGCAGCAGCAAGGGCTGACAGCAGGAAGGGCTGGCTGTGCCATCGCCATCAGCTGAGTTCCAAATGTCAGTGCCAGCACCCACCACCAGCACAAGGATGCCCCGGGGTGGAGACCCTCAAATGGGGTGGAGACCCACAGGCCACTCCATTACCCCCCATAACTTTTGAAGACACTGAAAACAGAATCCCACTGTGCTGCTGGGTGGGACATTGCTCTGAAGGAGAGGTGGGAAGAGGCTGAAAACAACAAATTGGAAAAGAGGATATGACACTGCCAGCATCACCTTCCAGGTACCAGCTCTGCCCCTCAAGGAACTGCTGCTCTGGCTGCAGGGAGATGCTCCTAAGGCCAGCTCCATGCTCTGGTCTCTCCTTCTCCCAGCTGCCACGCTTTGCCCGATGGCAGCTCTGTCCATGAATCCCATTGTAGTCCTTGGGACAGCCTGGGGTTATGGGATGCATCCCCAGCCAGCCAGCATTCAACTTCCTCCCATGTCAAGAGCCAACATTTATTCCCGTGCCCCTTTCACTGAAGCAGCTTTAAATGCACAGTGTTACCTCCCTGTCATGATTCCCGTGGCCCCCTAGCAGCCCCCACAAACCCAGCAGATCAGTAAAGCTGAGCCTGTGGGTGTGGGTTAGACACAGCTGGTTTTACCACGGCCCCAGCACACGGACGCCGCGGCAGAAGCCCCGACCATCAGGACACACAGACACAATTGGAGCCTTGTTTGGGGCTCAGCTGCACAAGGGGCCCCTTCAGGCAGCCAGGGAAGGGGGAGCTCCTTGGGGTGAGGTGATGCTCTGGCCATGAGGGACTCCTTATAGGGCCAAAATTACCCCAAGCAAATGCCCAGGGTGGGTCCTAACCCATGGAGAACGCGTGAGCTTCCCAGAGAAGACAGCTCAAGGTGGGAATGTCTCAAAATATGGACCCACATCTGAGAACATTGCTCCTCCCAGAAAGTGCAGGGTTGCTGGGGACATCAAGGGCTGGTGGGGACACTGAGGGCTGGTGGGTCCTGGGGCCACCCCTCTTCGTGGGAATGCAACTGGGAAATAGAAATAGCAAGCAGAGAGAGGTTCTGGTTGTTTTCTTTTTTCCTTCCAAAGCAGCCAAGCTGTGTTTTCTGGAGACCTGTAAATCACTCCTCGTCTTCAGGAAAGAGAGGCGAGGAATACATGATCCAACCCAGCAAAAACGTGGGACGCTTGGGAGCGTGGAGGAAGCCAGGAATCAGCCCAGGCTGGAGGCTGCCTCCTGGCTATCCCACCAAGCCTGTCCCAGCTTGCTGGACCAGGAGCTGGCACTGCAGCCCAGCATCCTCATGCTGAGCTGGGCACACCATGCTGCCACAAGCTGGGGAGCGCAGCAGAGAGGGTCATTGAGGCTCTTGGCCACTGTCATTACATTGCCTTATTCCAGCAGGTCTGGTTGCTTCCAAGATTTCAAGGTTTTCCACTTTGGCTCAGCTGAAAACAAGAAAAAACTGGACAGTTTCTGAAGAGCATAGCTGGGGCTGGCAGGCAGGATCCCATAAATTGTGGGTCATCAATTTTCCCAGTTCACCAGCATACCAGGGGAGGTTGTGCTGGCCACATCCCTCTAACACACCATTGGCGTGCATATGAATCCAGTCACCCACAAGCCATCCAGAGCCAGATGCAGCTGCAGGACAACACTATGGACATAGCCTGGAGCTCTTTAATGCTTTTAAAAACAAGGCTGGGTTTGGTGCCTCTGGCCTTTGGGATCTCCAAGGGTACTTGTTGCATCTCCATTCTGCTCTTGCCCATGACACAATGTGCAGAATTATTTTCCATGGCTTACCTACTTGGTGCTGCCCAGCTGCTGGGGCAGAAAGGACCCTAGAATGCAGCAGGGATACTCATGCTGCAGCAAAGGTTTTGGTTGGCAGCCCCCAGAAGCCAGATGTCACAGGGCCCCAGCCTGTGCAGGGGTGACATGACCCTTCCCTGTCGCTATCCAGCATCAGAGTCATGGGGGACACAGGGCAGAGACGTTCCCAAGTATTTTCTCCTCTCAGCAACAGCACAGCAATAGGCAAATCATTTCCCTGGCTGCCTGCTCAGCACTCACAGCAGGCCCAGCCCTTCCAGTCCTGCTTGTGCTACCTCAGCATCTCACCATCTTTGGGGATCTGCAGCAAAACAAGCCTGGGCTGCCTTGGGGTCCCTGTTGGGAGGGACCCTGTGAGGAGGGCAGGACAGCACACAAGGGGAGAAGGCGCTGGAGATAGTCCAGCACTACCATTCCAAGCAGGAGAGCAGCCCAACTACTGCAGAAGTGCCTGCCTTGCTCCACAGCTCACACTGAGGTCCTGCCAGGGCCATTTAATGCCACTCAGAAGCTCTGAGCTGAGATATCCCAACAGTGCCCTGCACAGGGACTCTGGTTGTTTTTGCAACCTAAGCCAAAGCAGCAACTAGCTTGGAAGTGTTTGGAGAGGAAAACATGTCATCACTAGGTTGTTTTGTTTCTGTCCAATTTCAGGCTTGTTTAAGCAGGTCCATTACAGCTGATTCTGTACAGAACAGGGTGCCAAAGGCTGCAGCTCCCCTGAGCACGTGGTGTTTTGTTCTGGTCTATCCTGCAGCATGGCCACAGAGCAGGGGCTGACTCAGCAGCGGACACACAAGCCCAAGGCTCAGAGCGTGCTCAGAGCTGAGGCAAGGGGCCGTGGCAGCGAGGGCATGGCTCACCCTATGCGCAGGAAGGATGGGGTGGGTGCTGCTTTCCCCCAGCATGGGCTGCCCCACCAGGAGGGCCCAGAGCATCCTGTGGGGAAACGCTGCTGAGTACCTCTACTCCAAGGATGTTCACAGGCCAGACATCGGGAGCTGCCCAACTCCACCAGAGCCAGGCCAGCAGGGACGGCCACGATGACGGTGCATTGCTGGGCTCCAGCTCCAGCTGCTCGATCCACACCCAGGCGCCTTGGCCTGCCCTCCCAGGCAGCTGCACTCGCTGAATGTCCCTGCGTGGCCATGCTTTGGATGGGTTTCCTTACTCCTGCAGCACTGCTACAGGACTACATTGACCTTGCATCCTCAGTTCTGGGTTTCATTGCACCACCAGCCCCAGTAATGAGGAGGGAAGGTGGTGATTCAAGCACTTGCTTTGACCCCCAGGCTGCTATCAGGGCACACACTGGGCACCTCTGAGAGAGGTTTTTATGACTCCCATCAGACACTCCTTACTTGTATGTGATCCTTAATTTCTTTGTCCTCTGCTTCCCATACAAACCACACTGCCAGCATGCAAAATGTTGGGATGGAATATTTTATTCACGTGAACACTCAGATCCTGGCCCTTCCTGCCTGCTGCAGCTGCTCCCATCTTCCTGACAGTGTGAACAAGGAAGGATTTCTTCACCAGCTTGCTTAACCCCCCCCAGCATCATCAGACCCCACAAACAAGTACAGACAGTTTGGCTTTGTCTGGACAGGAGCAGAGGGCGGAGGGGCAGGGAGTGCTGCGGGGCTGGCAGAGCAGGCAGAAGGGCTCCAGCTCACAGCCTCCATACGCACAGAAACCTTCCTGCAGCTCCACTCTCACCACCAAACATGCCAGTACTCTCCCAGCCTTGGCGGCTCCTCCTGCTGCCAGAAGCACCTCAGATTGGTAAAGGATGGGTGCCACCACCTCTTGTCCTTGAAAAGTTGTTGCCAGAATTAGACCAGTGTCTTCTATCAGCTGCTGGGCCATTTAACCCTCAAAAAGCCTCCTGTCCATTGACAAATACCCTCCCCAAACTATTACAGTAAAAGGAAAACCCTGTATGTTGAGACATACAGGCTGAGTCTTGGGTAGAGAACAGTTTCCGTGCTTGGTGGTCGTCAGTGGCCGGCAGCCCCCAGCCAGCCCTGGGGCACAGAAGGGACCAAAATCCCCCACGGCCACCCCCAGCACATCAGGGCTTCATCCTGCTCAGTCTGATGTCGCGTTCGATTTCGAACTGCCTGTGATCCACGCGCTCCAGGAAGGCTTTCCTCTCAATGTACCTGCAGGGAGGCAGAGGCAGAGGCTGTGAGCAGTGCCTGTGGCAGCCTGTGTGGCCCCAGCCTGGGGCAAACCCCACCAGAAGGGATGAGCAGGCAGGGAAAGCACCGTCTGTCTCCCTCCCTCTCTTTCCATGAACTGATCGCTCCACTGAACATCTCCTATGGACAACAAAACTGCTCTGCGGCCTGCTGGCTGTCATCTGGGGGACTCCCAGAGGGCTGGTGGTTGCATAGGCTAGAGCACTAAACTGGCTGATTCTGGTTCCAGCTCTTCTCCTACAGCTGAGAAATGTCCTCCACAGACACCTTGAAGGGGATCAGAGCAGGCCTTTGCACCACCCAGCAAAGCATCTCAAACCCAACCACAACCTTCGATACAAGCTGACAAGCCCACGATACAAGCCAGGAACAGGCACAGGGAGCATTAGGGATGCAAAAAGCATCACCCAGCAAGCCTGCAGCAGCTCAGGGATGCAGGCCAGGGGTTTCCCAGCCACAGACCAGCTTCTAACCACCAAGTATTTAGTGCTGCCCCTCAGCATGGCACCTGAGTGCTGCGAGGAAGAAGGCACGCCTACGCCTGGAAAAGCACCTTGCTCCTCATTAATGGCATGCAGCTGAATTTTAATGTACTTCACTGCAAACCCTTGCCACAGACAGCCCGGGGCTGTGCTACTAATTAACCTACAGAAGGAGCGAAATTGCAATTCAAAACAGGAGCTGTAATTGAATCATCACAATTGTTTTGCATTTGTTCCAGGGTGGCAAACACTGGACTGCTATGACAAGATCATTAAATTTGTGTGGGGAACCACTGAATTTGGCTGCTCTGTTGGTCACTGCTTTTCCTGCTCACCAGAGCAGCCCACTGCTTGAAAGCAAGATCAAAGCCTAAGGGAAGATGAGCATCTCAGGCTCTGCAGGTTTTCCAGGCTGCTGGTTGGCTGGCAGTGAGCATGAGAGTGCCCAAGGCCCACATGGGAAGGTTGAAGGCCTCTCCTAACAGTGGTCCATCTGAGACAGATGAACATTTGGTGATGAGGTGCCTGCAAGGTCAGGCTGAATGGGGCTCTAAGCAATCTGATCTAGATAAAGAATTCCTGCTCACTGCTGGGGGTTGGATTAGTTGGCCCTTAAAGGTCCCCTCCAACCTGAACCATGCCGTGATTCTGCAATTCTTTATGCTACAACTATCGAACCTGTACTGAATGTGTTCCCAGCAGGGAGCCTTTGCCCTTGCTGCAAGGGACAGCCCTGACACTCCTGCCCACCCAGTCATCATTGGAAATGAATTAATCCAGATTAATTTCAGTGAGTGATTCCCCCAAGCGGGTGAACAGCCCCATGAGTCCCTGCTGCCACCCCACTCCCATCGCAGCTCCAGCCCGTCTCGTGCTGACACAACTGGGTCAGCTCATTTCTGCCGGCTGCGAGGGGCAGGGACCAGCACAGTGCAATGCAGGCGAAGAGCTGGCTGGGAGGGGGTATTTTTGTGGCCCCTGCCCCTCACTGTTGGAGGAGGGCTGAGCACTGAGGCCCCCTCCCCACACTGGTTCAGGAAAGGCAGGCAGGGGAGTGTCGCTTCCCTTCATCCCTGTAAGCAGGGAGGTGACCGGCTCCTGGGGCTGGGCTCAGAGAGGCCACAGGAAGGAAGCTGAGGGGTCACGCTGTATGTGCTCAGTGTCATACTGCTGGGCGTGTGGTTCTTCTCCCCCTCCACTGCTAAACACCAACCACAACCCCAGCTGGGAAGACATGGACAGGAGTTACTGATGCTCATTTGGGAACGCCCCGATGGCCTGGGCAGCAACAGCCCAACCTACTGAATCTGAAACTCTTTTGGCCATCACCCATCTATCAACCCCAGCAAGGGGTCAGTCTCTTTCTTCTCCTCTTCCTCCCTGACTGCTGTGCCTCTCTGGTGGGCAGGGCCTGCCTCCTGGGGGATCGATATGGATCACCAACCAGGAATGCAGTCTCACAGCCGCAGCAAGCAGCGCTGCATGGAGGAGGAACTGAGACCAACGTCATTCCATGGCTTTGTCCTTGGCTGGCCGCAGCCAAAAAAAAAGTGCTGTAGGTACCACAGCAGATCCCCCAGGCACTACCTGGGCATACACTGGGGCTCGTGGGGCCTGGCCAGCTTGTGCTGCAGGCACACAGGGGCTGGAGGTGCAGACAAACGTGAGCAGGGAAGCTGCAGGGTCAGCACAAGCCCCTCCATGCTCTGAAGCCTGTGCTGGAGCTGCAGCTCTCTCTGTGCTCAGGCAGCTCCGTGCAGCCGACACCAAGGCACCACCAAACACGGTGCAAAGTGCACGAGTGAGGCACAAACACCCGTCCTGCGCTTGTCTAAACAACCTTTGCTACCTGAATCAATACCTTCCTGTAAATTATCAACCCGCCTGGAAACAGGGCAGCTGTGATCCACAGCAGAGCAAAGTAAACCCATTGGGAGCAAGGCTGTCTCTGCTAACAAGGGCAGCTGCAAGCTGCTCTGGGGAGGGTCTCCAGTGCTGCCTGTCCCCTGTCAGTCACCATCAGTCACCCGGTGCAGGAGTGCTGGGGCTGGCTGCTCCCCCATGGGGCTGCCCTACAAAGGTGGCCCAATTAAGAGGCCACTATACATTTCCATTTATAAAGCACATCAGAGAGATGAATAGCAAAGGGGATAGCTGCCTCTGCTCCTTACTCCAGCCCCTCCTGTCAAATCCAGGACAGGCCCTCAGGACCTGATACAGCCAGGCTGTAAAAGCCCAGATTCTACTCCTAAGGAAATGCAAATCCCTGGATGGGGGCTAGGGGTACAAGTGGTGGAAAATCAGAGGCAAGGAAGGACAGAGCCATGGGACAGCACATGTCCCCTCTGTCTCAGGAATTCTAGGCCCAGCCTGTGGCTGGCTGGTAACTGGCACTGGCAGCAGAAAGATGCCACAGCCCCACTGCTCCACTGGTTGCTGTGTTCTGGCTGAGCATGTTTGGCTGCTGGAGAAGGGCCATGGAGGTATGAGGAGCTCTGGGCTACAGCAGCTTCAACAGGGTTAGCACAATAAAGGAATTCAGCCTGTCTTCTCTCCTGAGCAAAAAGTAAAGCTTCCTGCCTTCCTTGAGACACACATGGACCATTTCTGTAAGAGCACAGGATGTGTGGCATCGAGCAAACATCTCCAGGAGTGGGCTGCAGCTTTCCTTGTCAGGCAGACATTTACAATCACACAGCAGGACACGTGGGGAGCAGAGGTTTCTAACAGCACCAGGGATTAAAGGCAGCGCCTCGCTCTCGCCTGCCTGGGTTGAAGGGTTAACAACAGCTCATTACAATTTTTATAGAGATGTGTAAATGATTGCCCACTGAAGGGTGAGCACGGTTGACATTATTAAAGGAGAAGAGGCAGCTGCAGAAGGGACAACAGGCTCCTGCGAAATGACCTGAGGCTGGCAGCAGCTGTGTCTGTGTGACCTGCCCCCCAGGCGAGATGGCTGCTCTGTGAGGGTACTGCACCCTTCACACCGAGGTGGCCTGTCAGCAGAAATGCAGTGGGCTGTGCCTCCATCAGTGCTCCTCCCTTCTCCCTTTACCTTGAAGGTGGAAGTAATTCCTAGTGAGCAGATACTCGGGTGATCCCCTCAAACTGCATGCCTGACTAGTATAAACATATTCATAAGGAGTGTCTAAAGTTATCCTGGCATTATGTTCCTCATTTGTTTAATGACAAAAACCACTTGCCAAGAGCTCAGCAGATTTTCTAGCCTGGGATGTGACAGGCAGCAAAACCCAAAGCAGTCCAAGATTAAAGATGCTCTTAAAATTGCTGCTCTGCTTTGCTCATCTCTTCCATGTGCTGATCCCTTCTTTAGCCTCCAAGGACCATCACGTGAGTGTGTTCAGAAAGGTTTGCCAGGCATGAAGAGCAAGCTGTCCTGCTTGGATGGAGTGGGAAAGGAAACAGCACTGGCCAAGAACAGTTGACATACTGGCTTTGGGCACACAAGAGGTGACACAAAACACTGCTCTGCCACACCTGTATGTTGTGTAAATCATGCATCTCCTTGTACTTAGAGGATGTCAGTGGAACAGCTGCTCCTCTCCAGCACTCCTACTTAATTGCTCTACTTTTTCAAGGGCATGCATTTATTTCACGACCAGAAACAGATCAGGAGAGATTTGATGAAGAAGGTGTGTTTGTGGAAGGGTGCAAGACCAAACTGAAAATATCTATTTGATAGTTTGACAGTTATAAAATATCTGTTTAAGATAGAAAAAACAATCTGTTGGAATGCAGAAGCTTTTGAGTTCTTCCAGTAAAAGAACAGCTTATAATAAAATGTACATTTTACGAGCTGTCCACTAAGCTGGTTATGTTTTCCTAGAGCTTAGCAAAGCACTTGTAGTGGAAATGCTGCTTCTGATCTCACTATCACTCCCTGCAGTGCATGTTATTAACTTTCTGTTTTATTTACAGCATCACCATTTACTTTTATGATACTTCCATTAACTTCATTGGCGTGAACATTGCTTGATGCACACAACCAACGCCCAGCGCTGCCATAATCTTTGACGCACCTTGCCAGCTGTTCTGGGTTTACACAAATCTTTATGCGGGAGGAAGGAGGACAGATGCAGCTGAAACGTGTGATTTGAAGGACAGAACAAAACCCTCCCAAACTGAAAAAAGAAAACAGGACAAAGGCAATTGTGTTTCCTCATGGAGGGGCTGCTTTAGAACCAGTTCATGCTCTGTGCCACAAGCAGAAGAGATGACAAAGCCAGACGCTGGCTGGACTTAGAGAACTCACAAGGTTGTTAGCAGAGAGTGATAGGTGTTTGCAGACTTGCCTGTCTCCCTGTGATGCTTACAACAGCTACTGGCTTTATGTATCCTTAGAAAAAATCCTTAAGAAATCCCATGGGTTTTTGAACTCTGTAGCCAGCAATGGGCTTCCTACATGTAAAGGAAGTGATGGGAAATTCTGGACTACTGTTAGGTAAAGTCCCTCTTACCCATCTTTCCCTCGATTATGGATTGCCAGCTCCTCCACAATCCCCTCCTCCTCCTTGAAGTTCTCCCAGTCCAGTTTAGATTTCTCCAGTGTGCTCATCTTCTGCTTTTTGGCACCGATCTTCCCCAGGAGGCTACTCATACCGCTTGGCCTCTTCACCCTGACAGAGATTAAGGAGCAAATGTTGGTTAAATGCAGGGAGATGGCAATTAAAGACAGAGCTGAGAAACATCACATGTGAGAGCGGTGGCCTCGATGGTGGTGAGCCACTGCCACCAAACAGATGGCCACCAACTCCAGGCAGCCTGCAGGCGGCAAGGTCACGCTTCCCGCAGATCCTGCTCTGCTGTTCCCCTGGAAGCTGCAGAGTTCATTACACACATATCTCAAGTGCTTGGTTTTTGTGAAAGGGCTTTTTCATTTATCTTCTTAAGAGAACAGAGAGCTTTCAGGCCAAAAGAGATCATTAAATCATCTAGTTTGACCCCTTGTATACACCAGGCCAAGCCATTCCACTGATCA
The DNA here is from genome assembly GCA_013397555.1 of Urocynchramus pylzowi. NCBI lineage: Eukaryota > Metazoa > Chordata > Aves > Passeriformes > Fringillidae > Urocynchramus > Urocynchramus pylzowi. The sequence goes on along the minus strand of VZRH01001499.1, from coordinate 1,733,926 downwards.
CCTCTGTGCTAAGTCTGCTTCTTTGTCTTCAGCTAAAGTGTTGTTTTCTGGAAGGCATCCAGCCTCAGTGCGTCACTGGTGCTGACAACACATCTAGGAATTAACCATTTACTTGGTACTAATGCTTGATTTTCTCTAGTTTTAGGTTCTGGTTGCTGCTCCTTATTCTAAATCCAAAAACACTTTGGTCTCCAGGCGAGTCTCAGTGATGTACTTGTACACAACTAATGAACTTACATCTGAATTATTTTTATGCAGATAGAGTTCCTTATGCCTCTCATTGAAATGCATTTTGCCCCAGCCCATGCATCACTTCCAACGTTTTGTCCCCCTGCTTACATTTCAACGCTCTTTGAAGATGGGAGCACAGAACTGCCTGTAACCCCCACCCTTCTCCTGATTTATTTCTGTGAAAGCATCACCTAAATCCTGTTAGCTGCACACTGAGTCCCAGTGCACGTGCACTGTGATCCCAATACCATCTCCCTGTTTGGCAGGAAGACCACTTTGGTCTTTCATCCCTTGTTCTTAGAGGAGTGAAATCCCACCCGTGCGGTGGGGCCCCCAAATCTCCCCTTTATGCTGGGAAATGCACACACAGGGACTCAGGTCAGCCGAGCTGCCCTCTATGGAAGACAATTCTCAGGGATAGGAACACGTAAAACAAACTTGTATTAACCCTTCTCAAACCCTCCTCCAGGAATGGGGGGCAAACAGCATCCCATTGAACTCATGTTTACACACATTCCAGAGATAGCTTCAGGTCTGCAGGGCCTTTGCCTCTGCAAGAAGCCAGAGAGGAAATTACTCTCATTCCTGAGAGATGAAGGAATTTGGGCAGGGGGGCCCAAGGAAGGCAGCCAGGTGAGCATGGCAAATTGCTCTCCATCAGTGCTCTCTGCGCACACTCCTGCCCAGGGGTAGCCGTTCTTGGGAACATATCCAAAGTTGTCCTTATCGGATCATTAGTATGGTTTATGCTTCCGTAATTTGCAAGCCTCTAAAGGAAAATAATTCTGCAGTTTATATGGAATTAAATCAAAGAAAATGACAACTCTGTAAGCCTCAGCCAGAAGACTCTCAATGAAAGAATGGCTGGCTAGAGTCACTTGGGGTTGCAGCTTCCTGACATAGATATATTTGGGATTAAGGACATCTTGGCAGGCTCCATAGCAACTGGACAAGGCTGCCTGCCCCTCCTCAATACCAGCCAGGGGAGCAGAAATGTCCTAGGACCTGGCCCTCTTGTTTCCTTCAGTCCCTGCCCATGACTGGAGCACAGCCCAACAGCCAGCAGTTGTTCCCTCTGCGGGGACACAGAACAAGCTGGAAGCTCTTTGATTCGCCTTTATTCCTGAACATCTCATCAAGATGTCTACAGCCCTTCACACCATGATCACACAATAAAACCTTGATCCTTGCTCAGCCTCCAATTCTCCCTTACTTTTCAAGGCATGATGGCTCCAGGTATCCTTACCTGCAGGTAGCAGGGAAGTGGTGTAAGGGGGCAAAATGGGCAAAGATGTTCTCAGCAGAAGAAAAAAGACTTGGTTCCCACATCTGGCTATCCAGAAACTACACAAGCCTTGCTCATCACTGCACAGTAATTCCTTACACTGCACTGGGAGGCCTTAAAGATATCCTGAAACAGACCTAGGGAAGTGCTATGGCTGATAAGCTGGCAAAGCTCCTCTGCCCCAAGCCTGGCAGGCAGAAGGTGTTTAAATTAACACAAGGTATTCAATAACACATTTCTCTGAATACACTTGACTTTCCAGACACACTTGGGCTTATGATTTTCCTACCTTTGAAGTGGGAAAAGGGATGCAGAAATGGAGGGTGTTGTCCCTTGTTCCTAGATTTCTCCTAAATATTTTTTTGGGGCAAAAAACCCCAATGACCCAAGAGTCCTCTCACCTATCCAAGGATAACCACAGCTCATCTGCATCCATTGGCCTTTCCATGGGTGGAAGTCCACAGTCACTTGAAATACAGACAGGTCTGATTGCAAAGGACACAGCACACACCTGGAAAAACCCAACTAAAAGTTCTGGGATCTTTCCTGGGTGTCGGAGAAATCTCTGCCCTGCAGAGTGACAAGCAGGCTCAGAGGCAGGCTCACACATGCCAAGGCTGATCCTTTTTGGCTGGACCTCGGTCGGCTGCTGGCAGGGAAGAGCTGAGCTGAGCTGAGCTGGGACAGGGGCCTGTCGGCCAAGCTGGGCTGCTGAACATGTCTCTGCATGAAACACAGACTGGGACCTGCTACAGGCCACTGCTGTCCCCAAACCACAGTGGAGGATAGATGGGAGGGAGGGGAACCAAAGGCAAGATGGTTCCTGGCCAGAGGTGGAAGAAGAGGTGGTGCTGGCTTCAGGGAGCAGGAGCTGCAAATTAGATGAGAGCTGCTTACCATGTATCTTTTCATCCATGGTAATTCCTGGCATAAATGAATAGCATCTGGATGCACACATTCATCTGTAATTGTGCTCAAGGCCTCTGTATGTCCTCTTGGCCATGGATCTCAGGAATATTGCTTAAAACATATAATTCACCCCTTATTTGAAGCTACAGGCTATGATATGGACCTCCATCAAGGGCATCCAGATAATCACAAGAATACTCACAAGTCAACAGTTCCTTCAAGGCAAGGGAACATGACAAAAAAGGACAGGCTATGTTGCACCCTTGTGTTGATGACTACTCCAGAAATATTATCAATATCCAATGTCAGTCCCATGCTGGAAACTGGCTCTGGGCTGGATAATCTGGTTCTGCTCCTGTCCAGACAATTCTGTGCTGCTGCAGCAGGACCAAGCCTGGGCCAGGCAATGGGGCCAGGCACAGGCTGAAGGACATGTTTGAGTCTGCTGCTGAGTCTTCATTCCATGCTGAGCCTTTCATCACCCTGAATAAATCCAGCAAACCTGGGGGTGGGAATTCCTACGCTTGTGCCAAAATGAAGTAAATGAGAAACATTAAAGTCCAATTAAAAACTTGCTTGGCCTTAAATGCCTCATCTGTTTAAAAAGCAAGTAAAGGGGCCTGATTAATTGCATTCAGTGCCAACAAGAGGAATTATTACCCTTTTTGTACTCATTAAGGGTATCTGCTGTGGCATCTTTAATCACTAAGGCATTTAAAAGAGAGAAAGTAATTTGCTAAGACATAATGGATCCCAGGGATGAGGATCAGGACAATCGCCTATTTAGGACACAAAGATATGCTCTGAATTTTCACAATTAAAAAGAACAGGCAAAGTCTGCCCCTGAACTAGCAAAAAATGGGGAGCTCTGCCTTGGTCAGGGGATTCCCCTGTACCATCTAATGTTGTCAGGACAAGGACTGTGCCTGTGCCTCATCTGGCATGGTCATACACAGGGACAAGCAGCAAGCCATGGGCTCCCTTGCTGTCCCACTATATGTGAACACACTCTGTATCCCTGTCCTTAACAAGAACGCTTCTCCCATCTTGGTGCAAGCCTGCAGCTGACCAGGAGCTTGGAAAATTGCTGCTACAGCAGTGATAAAGTGTCACTGCCACATGCAATCCCTGATGTCTTGTAACATGCTCAGCAGTGTCTGGGAAATGTATGCCTGTTTAATGGAGGTGGACTTCATCACAAGCTTTAGAAAATTATCTTCCAGCAATTGGGAACTGGGCTACAAAGGTCTCATAGTGCATCCCACCAGTCAAAGCAGGATGAGTTCCTCTCCCACCCACCCAGAGATGGGTGCTCTGAAGGTCTCCTGACACCAATCCCACATGCACTGAGATTTCAGTACTTCATCAGCCTTTCACTTATGTAACTCTTCCCCAATGACTAAATTTCCTTGCTCAGCCTATGACTCGATATCTTCTTCCTAGTAGCTACTAAGAACAGATCACTCCCTCACTTCTTGCAGCAGCCTTTTATGTCTTTGAAAGCTTTTCATATTGCCCCCCCCCCCCCGCCCCAGCGTGATCTTTCCTAGACTAAACAATCCCAGGTCCTTTCAAGCTCTTCTCATTCCTCATGGTTTCCAGCCCTCTGACCACTTTCACCACTCTCCATGGACTCAGCTATTGGCCCATATATTCCTCAAAATGCAGCATCCAAAACGGGAATAGCATGAGTGATGGATTCACCAGCACTGGGAGCAGGGGAATGCTTCAGATGCCTTGGGAAGCACGCAGCTCTTACTCTGCCCCCTGTGACGTGTGCCTCCTTCACAACCATGTGACAGCTGTGACTCATGTTGAACCTGTGATTCACCGAGATATTGTCTGCTCCACTGCTGCCAAGCCACTTTCTTCCTCCATCCATGCAGAACATTCCTGCTATCCAGAGGCAGAGCTCTGTGCTGCTCCTCCTGTTTGCCCTCACATTTCCTTTGACACAGTGGATCTTGGATGCCTTTGCAAATCAGCCTCTCCTATCCACAACAGCCATGCTGCAGCTGTTGAAGAGGAACGCTAGGGAAAGCATCTCCTGATTTTGTGAAATATCTTTGGAGACTATTTAACAGCTGAACCAGCACCAGTTGGCCTAAGAAGATCAAGAGTCACCAGACTGGCCAGAAGCAGGCAGGGACTAGCAGGGTCAGACTGCAGGAGCTGACAGACCACGTCCAACACCAAGGAACAAACTGAGCCCAAAGGACACTTATTCAAATGCTGGCCAAGGGGCCAGCAGTGTTCCCAGCTTTAGCCTGACCTCCACCCTTGGGGATCACAAACCCTCTGCTGCTGTTTCTGCTGGCTCCACAGACCCTGTGCTGCTTCTCCATCTGCCTTGTAGTATCTTCCTTGCCGTGGATAACAAGTTCTGCAGCAGGAAGGCCCTACTTCTGTCATCTATCAGTACTTTAAAGAAGGGCTCCATTTGTAAGAAGAAAACACTGAACGTGAAACAGGGTATTACTGATTCTCAGCTAACACTTCAATGCTCCCTCACCCCTCTTGTTTTGCTGCATTTTGGGGAAATAGGGTGAACAAACACACAGAAGAGGATATTCACTGATGTACACAAATCACAAATGAGTTGTTTGTTTTTCCCCCCCTAATGAAAACCAGCCCCCTGAGCCCCAATTAAACAGTGGCAAACAACCTGTTCTGCCAATGAGGGTCTTATGACAAAGCAGCTGCTGCTGCAAGACTTGGACCAAGAGGAGTATTTTTTTAGATTATACTGATTCCACAAAGGCATCCTGCATACCTTGCAGCTATGGGGTAGAGGAAACAAGAAACAGAGTGGGGCAACTTTTCTGGCCTGATTGCAGGGTTTTGCACCTCCCAGAGCAGAGACAATTTAGTGCTGGATGCTCCATCATATTCCAACATCCATCCAAAACATCTGGTGACTTTCCATGAGACACTGCAGAGCAATCTTTCCTTTTGCAGAAATAAATGTGGACTCACAGAGATTACATGACTTCATCAATAGGAAATCTTGCAAGACCAGGAAAGCCCCCATGCCTTCTGCCCCAGCCCTTGGAAGCAGATTATCAGAGATCATCTTTACCAATTACCATTTAAAAAGGCAGGTTACACCCACAACCTATAAAAATCCACTTTCAAGCAAGGGTCAGAACTTGGATGGATAGTTTTTGTTGTCTGTTAGATGAAACTACTGCAAGGGCAAGTGTACTTATGATGTCTGGCAGAAGAGGACAAGCAGGAGGCATCCATTCCCAGATCTCCATTGCCAGATCTCCAGCATGGCTGAATGGCTTTCCAATGGCTTCAAGCAGAAGAACTCAACTCAAACACACACTACAACACAAACCACTTCTCTGCTGGCTCCCTGCAGCGCTGAGCAGCGTGTCAGATCCCACCATCAGGACAGGGTGCTGGCAAGTAGATTTTGGCACTGTCACCAAGTGCAGAAATATGGCATCTCAGTCCCCAAAGCCCTTAAAGCACCATCCTGACCACCCAGCCCTGGCTCTCCTGCTGTCCCTCTCCTGCCTCCCCTCTCTTCCTCACTGGAACTTGTGATATTTCCTTGCAGCACAGCAATGGCAGATCTGTTCTGTCACCCCAAGTGCTTTGATGGCAGAGATTCAGGTGAGAAACTTGCCCACTCAGCAAAAAGAGGAATTTGGACATTGTAGTATCTCTTCCTTCCATGATCTGCTGTAAAGCTGAATAGTTTCCTTAAGTGCAGGAAATGGTTCTCATGCAAACTAACCACAGCTGGGCAACTGATGCAGCCAGTAAATACTTTCATTTTAATAAAGTGGGAGATTCCTGCCCAGAGCACCATGCCCTGCTGTCCTTCCTTCTGCGTGCAAGGGTCTGAGAGACACTGCACGAGAGGGATGCATGCAGAAACCTGGCTGGTGCCCGTGTGCCAGCTCTGCTGTTCACTCCCAGACCATCTTCCTCAACAGAGGAGTCTAAACACTGGCAGGGAACAAGAGGGGCATGTCAGGAGGTCAAGTGCAGTGCCATCTGCTCCTTAAGGTCAGGATGGTCTGGCTGGATGGGGCAGACAGCAGCAGAACGACAGTGCCTGGTATTGCCAGCTTGCAGAAACCTTCCCCAGAATGATATAACAGGTCTTGTTCTTCAGAAGCTAAAAGTGACCAGCTCTTCTCACCCCTAACCCCACATAACCAGCCAAGGACAGGAAGTCTTCCAGGAAAAACCCAACTGCATTTCTACTTTCTCTCCCTGCCCCTACTTGGCATTGTCTCCCAAACAAGCTCTTGGGTGGATGCAGAGAGCAACCTGGCTTGTTCTCAGCTCTGCCTGTCACAACAGGTATTTAAAAAAGCAAACAAGAAAGCCTCCTCAACACCAAACAAACAAACATTGAAATCCCAGGTGGAAAAAACCAGAAAGCAAGGAGGAAATGAAGATAAAAGCAGGGTGGATGGTGCTGGAGGGTTGGCAATGATCCTGGTTGGAGAGCACTGCCCAAGGCAGGCTGGCAGGGAGAGGACTGATGGATTCCCACCACCCAGCCAGGGTGGCACAGCCCAAGGAACTCACTGCCAACTCAGTGGTGCCTATTGATCCATATGCTCTACTTGCTGAGCTGGTAGCAGATACCCAGCATTTACACCCTAATCACACACAAACTGAGCCAAAGAACCTGCCTGAAGTGCTCTGGGAGTAGTGGGGTTGTATCTTTGTAGTGAGGCCTGTCAAACTTCCTGCACTCTGGAGAGCAACACGGACCAAGCCACTGTGGAAGAGCAGCCATGGCTGGGTCAAAACCCACTGAGTGCTGCTACAGGGTGCAGCAGAGCAGGCAGCTGTGTCCAAAGGCAGCAAGAGATGCAAGTGCAGTGGGAAAATGGGAATTACCCTGCCTGTGATTCTGCCAGCAGATCAAAGCAGACTGACTTCTGCTGCATGGAGGGCTTTGCTGACAGGAGTCAGCTCCTGGTGAAAATGCTCTGACGGCACACCTGCAAGAGGAGCATGGTCTGACTGTAGCAGACCAAGCACTTATAAGGAACAAGGAAATGGGAGTTTTAACTTGAGTTGATAGTGTGAGTTAACTTTTCTCAGGCTTTTGTTCAGGCTTGCCAACCCAGGCTAACCCCAAGTTGCTTTGTCATCACTGCTTTTGCAATCTCAACAGCTAAGCTGAGCCCCAGGTCCTTTCTGATTTCTAATGTCACCCCATACTCCCTTAGACCTCAGACAGCTTCATGGTGGAGACCTCTACATGAACAGTAATGTTCACAGCTTCTTTCTACTCATAGGAAGTCTTTGACACTAGCTCCATTGAGCCAAGGAGGTAATCCCTGAGGAGGATCACAACTAAAGCACACTAGGGTTCAAATAGCAATGTGACAGACAGACAGAAGAGGAGGTCTAACCTCTCCAGAAAGGAAAGTGATAGCTCTCCTTCCCACAGCCAGGTTCTATGTTGAAAAATGTAAGATGGGGATAAAAGGCACCATGAGGCAAGGACAGTCAGACCACTCCATCCCAGCAGCTCAGCAATCGAAGCCTGGATGAGATGATGCATTTTCCATCAGCGTGGAGAGGCCAGGGCAGATGTGACAGAATAAAAGCCCACGTGATGTTGCCCTGGTGAGGGCTGCTGCAGGCAGTAGCACAGCTTGCCATGGGCACAGTTGATTCTGGATGTATTTGTGTCTAAATATAGTCAGTGGGGGAACAAAGATTTGTCACAGGGGAAAAAACCATGTCACTCCTAATTCCCAGCACAGCAGCAAGCATTGCCTGACAAAGGGCAACCAGGTTTATTGCTGGATTTTTATTAATCCAGCACAGTGAGTTTAGGAGTGATTTTCAAAGTTGTGCAATGCTACTCTGGCAAAGTGCACCTAACCTTGAGGAGGGTAATAAGTGTCATGGAACCAGCTTTTGAACAGCAAAACTGACACGGCAGCTGGTGAAGGTGCTTGCAGAGCACCATGACATGGGCTGCCAGTCAGTGACTTCCTTTCTAGTGCACTCTCCAAGATACAGAAATATTGAATCCTATCTTCATGACATGGAATGTACTGGATAGGCCTTTCCAAAGTGCAAAGCTGGAAAAAGAGATCTAAGAGCTTCCTTGCTCCAAAACAGGACAGCACCTTATTCTCCAGTCCACTTCCCAAACTTGGGGATATCCCAGGTGTAAATACACATAATACTGAACACATGAATACAGTTATTCCAGGAATAAAACCAGTGTTGGGCCTCCATGTACAGTAAGAGGCAAACTTGCTGAGCAGGGGAAAGATGGGATGTTCTAGCTCAGGAATGTCAGAGAGCAGCAGCAATATTACAGCTCTGCTAGAGCTGGCCTTTCCCCAGGCAGGTTCCATCCTGTGGCATCTAGGTCTGCACCCACTTCTCTGGAGGGCCTGTAGTCTCATTTTACAGGCTCTGGATGATGTGCTCATCAAAAAGCACAGTTCTTGGGGAGCTGACTGGCTCGGGCAGAGCCCCTGACCCAGGTTCCCTTATCAGCAGGAAGGGCTCATTAGGGATTGGACCAGAGTTTCCTGCTCAAGACCGAACCCTTTGTGAAGGGACTGCTGCCATGGAGAACCCACTTCCTAACAGCCAGAGGAAGCAAAATATTTCCCTTGGGTCTTTAAGACAAAGTTGCTATGGGATGGATATCAACAAAGTAAAGCTGCACTTGTGGAGCTGGGCAGCACTCAGCCACGCACAGGCTGTTACTGCAGGATGAAGATACCCCCAGCAGCATCCCTGCCCACCCCAGAGCCAGGGACAATTCAGGGCAGCATAAGGCCTGCTCTGTACCAGTGTAACTGCAGCTGCCCTCCGGGCTGTACTGGCAGAACTATTTTAGCAAAAACAAAATCTCGCACCCTCCTAATCAGTATGACATTGTGTGGAGCCCAGGGCTCGCTCTGGCTCCCCTCCAGCCTGGAGCACAGACAGAGGCTGTTTCAGCAGCAGACTCTCCTAAAGCACTTGCAGCAGGCCAGCCAATTATACTACAATATCTGTGCATGGAGTTCAACGGGAGCTTAATTGAAAGAGCTGTAGCATTCAAATGACTTCTGATACTGTGAAGACGTTAAGGACTCCAGGATTAACCAGCACCAGCCAGCCCTGTCTGATGCTCAGCTGACGGGTAAGGACCTGCAACTTGGGCTTGGTCTGCAGCCAAAGCTACGCCCCTGTTACACACAGCACTGCAGCTGCAGCCAAATGCTCATGGAGCTGCCCCTTCCCAGCTGGAAGCTGCAGTCACTCCTTGTGAGAGCTCTCCTCCACCCAGGGCTTCCACGCAATACAAACCAGACCTGCTCCTGCCACTGAAGGACTACATACGTGCACCAGAACTCTCAAACTGTTCCCACATGGACTAAATTGAATTTGCAAAGCACTGCTTGTAGTAATTAATTTTACTGAAAAAATCTCATGCATGTTCTTCGTGTATCTTTTACAATCTTCTTAAGTTCTTCAAATGTTTAGGGATAATAATTGTGTCAGTTTCAGATGGAATTTGCTACACCAGCACAGAATCAGTGCACCTACCCCACTCCAAGGTGGTGGGCTACATTTAATTTTGTATCTAAGTGCTGCCACTGAGAGTGGCAAGAAATGCCTCTTATAAAGCTCTAACAATCCACACTGGGTGGGAAACGTGCAGGGGTGGGGGAGGAAGCTGTCCCGCTTCTGCCATTCTCACTTCTGACCCAATGGACAGAATTCAGTGGAAAAGTACACATATTCAAGTTACCAGTGAGCTTATACTCCTATGTGGTTGTGAGGCATCTCACAACCCAAGAGCAGGTAAGAGCAAAAAATAAAAGTGAGAGGGCAGGATGTTTTGGTACTCAGGTCAACAACTCAGGTTGATGACTTGAAAGCTTCAGAAGCTACTGCAGATGGTGCCTGTGGCACACAGCACACTTGCTGGGCTCTAACTTGGGTCACACATTTTAGAGTAACACCCTGCATTACGCCCATATTTAGCCATGCAAATAAGTGTGACTTGACTTTCAAACACTTGCAGCGCTGACTGACTTCACTGGGTTCAGTTGAGACGTTTCAAATAAAAGAGTAACGACCACAACTCTGGGCTGGGATCAAGCACAGGCCATTTTTATCTTAAAAGGCACTTGTTTGAGAACATTCAGAGCTGCTAGAACCAACAGCACCGAAGTTATTTCACCATGCAACCTTAAAAATGTTGACAGCTTTGCAAAACTACATGGATTAATTGGTGACCAATCCTTACAAAAAGAACAGTTAGAAAAAAACTGCTGGCAAACAGAGAAGTTCTTCCTCTCTTCAGAGGCTCACTCCTTCCTTCTTTGTCTAACAGCAGATCTTTTGTTCAAGACTTCAGCTGCAAGGAGCCCCGAGGTACGCAGGGAATGTCTTGGTTATGACAAGCTCTCCACTCTGGTGCACAGACTTAGTTTTAATCGGCAGAGAAACCCCTCCAAATCAGGCCTAAGAAGTCCTGCTAATGGAATTGTTCCAGTGCTAAAGGGATTTCAAAGTGAATGAGTGTGGATGGCGGAGCAGCTGGTGTGACTCCCAGGTTGCTCTTTACAGCGCAGTGTGCCTTGCAAGGAGGATCCAACACCCAAGCACCCTTGAGAAAACAACCCCCAGTGTCCCCCCAGCACTGCAGAGCCCCTGTGTCTGTCCCTGGAGCTCCTAGACAGCCTTAGTGTTTAGTCCTGGTTAGCTTCCCACTGTATCAGATCAATGCCAGGCTTTGATCAAAATGAGGTGAGAACAGCAGGACAGAGGCAGGGAGGGACCCCCTCCTAGTCCAGCAATTAATCTGACAGCTTTAAGAATAGATCTGATTGAAACAAATACACTGCCTTCCACTGGTAAATATTCACAAAGCTCAGCAGCCTAGGAGAGGGGAAAGTTCCCAGGAAATTAAGTGAGGGTGAAGGAGAATCAGGGCTGCATAGCACAAATGCTTCACTACAACAAGCAAGGAGCTAGAGCCCAGGGGAGTGGCTGCTTTGCAGTGTTGTGCAAGTTAACCAATAGCATAAATACAACACATTATCTTATCCAGTGCAAAGCCTGGCCTGGCAGCATGTGGGACTTTGGGGGACCATAAATGTTTGGGCACTACTACAAGCAGTCATAAAACATAAATGAGGGTTTGACAACATTTAATTGCTTTTGGGAAGGGTAATATCACTGGGGCATGCATCACAATTACCTTCTCCTGTTCCAGCCCAGATTAAGAGCTGGGCCCAACGATTCAGATTGAAAAGGGTACTTTGGGGGTAAGGAAAGAAGAGAAATACCCTAAAAGCTTTGAAGATGTTTGCCATATAAAACATGATGTCCAACAAGAGAGAACAGATAAAAGAAAGTCAACTGATGAAAGGATGTGCTCTTCTTCTCAACAAGAACTTTCTGTTGTTTCAACAACTTTCTAAGGGTGGAGAAAAGCTTGGTAACGAACCAGAGGAGAGCGCAGGGAGCCCAAAATGTACGTAAGAGGAAAAACTAAGATTATGCTCTGTTTTTCTTCCAGGGCTTGACTGAAGTGTTTTAAATGTCTGAGGCTGGCAAGGCCACCTCCCAGTGCCCTTTGGCTTTGGCAGCATTCACTTAGAAGAACTGCCCTTTCTCTTCCAGGGACCCACCTCACTGAGAATAGAGTCCAAGTCTCCAGAGGAAGAAAATGGAAACAGCTGACTTCTCCCAGCCACAAGATCAGTTGTCACCTTCCAGCTGGAGGCAGGCAATGGGATAAGCACAAGGCTTTCCTCCCACCCACACAAAGCTGCAGGTTCCCAAACAGATTTTGCAGCTAACATCCACCTACTAAAATCTGCTCAGAAAGCCAAAGCTCTTCTTGAACATGAGGACTGCAACCTGGCAAGGCTCCCCCTACCTCCAGCAGCCTCGTGCAGAGGGGCTAGCATGGCCAGGGTTTTCATGACACATCATCTCTGGAATTCACTGCTAAGTGTCCCACAGCCTCTGCCTGGTACAATGCCAGAGCTGTTTCTCAAATCCTTTGTGACCTACCAGCTGTTGAGGGCAAACCAGCAAGGCACACATCCACCCAGAGAGGAGACAAGACCAGTGGACTGTTGATGAATGAACATACTAATGCTTCAAAAAACTCACTTCACACTCTTGGTTGGAGGAAACAGGTTCAGCTCCTGGCTGTCCTAGAGGAGCCTGCATGATCCCAGGAAGGCCTTTAGTCCCCTTGTAACAAAACTTCTGTCTCAAGAGGCAGAGAGCCATGCAGCAGCACTGAGCAAGGCAGGCAGGTTGCCAGCTGTGGACTCAAACTCCTTCAGGGAACTGTAACAGTTACGTGGTAAATGCATTAACCATGGGAACAGCTTCCCAAAGGATGTGGTGGATCCCAAATTGTAAGTCTTTCCATTGTGAGTGGATGCCTCTTTCAGAAATGCAGGCTGTAGTTCAACCACAAGTGCTCACAAGGAGCTCTCAGGAAAATGCCATGACCCCAGAGAAGGCAGGGGCTCAGACAGGGTACCCAAGCAGGCACTTTGAACCCTCAAGCACCTAACCTATGAGATTCCTGCCCTTTGCACTGTGCCATGGAAATTCAAGACTTTTCTTGGCTATGATCCTTTTCCATGTCTCTGTCCAGCCCAGTTTTCAGCTCTTTCTGTTATCTGCTTCAGGACAGTTAAATTTCCTTTGACCCAACTTACTGAGCAATCCTCTGAACTTTGTCACCCTCTCTAGCTGGTTTTGTTTCCTTGTTTTTCAATTACAACCAGATTTCCTAGTGAAAGTTTCTCTGCCTCATAGCTTGAGATTCTGTTCCCCCAGCACCAGTTCCTTGGCAAAACTCCCAGATAAGGACTAGTGAAAGCCTTCACAGCATGCAGCACCCAATGACCCACACTGCTAGAGTCAGGTCGTTCACCATTCTGCCTACTCTCAGTTCCTGGAGAGCAGTCCTTGGCAAGAGAGAGGAGACTGAATCTCACTCACAGCATAATTCCTCATTTTCTTTAACTTCATCTGTGACAACTGCATCAAGGGACAAGGCTGTCACACTCTGCATAGGAGCTGCTTTGGGATACCCCTAGCCTGGTACTGCAGTGTGCTCACTGATGTTAAGCACCCAATTATGTCGGTACTCTGAGTCCCCTCCTGTCAAACCAGATGCCTCTGCTCAAAACATGTGGTAGTTTCCAGCAGAGAATCTGCTTGTGAACAATTCTGATGTATTTCAAAGGCTACTGTTAGCAAAGGGGGAGAAAAATACATTTGAAGGGAAAAGAGAGGGTGATGCTTTGCCCTGCTCCTGACTTCACACTGCTGGGCTCTCCAGCACCAGGATCAAGCTCTGCAAACAGCCAGGTACAAGGAGGTCATGCTGAATCTCCCAGGAGACCAGTAAGAAGCAGGAAACTTTCTGCATGAACAAAAAAATTCCCTTATCTGGCTCAATCACAGAAGTATTTGGACACAGTGTTCTTGCCTGTATCTGGACTGTAATCTGGGGTTTCAGCAGGGCTGTTCTCAGGTCTCCAGAGACACTTAGCTGATCCACATGCACCTTGCTGGAAAGTGTTATATATAAAGTTCCTCCTTTTCTTATCTCTTGGCTTTTGAGTTTCTAGTTCTCTTCAGCATCTATAATCAGAGATTTGAGTTTATTTATAACTAATAAAAAGCCTCCTCCATGATATCTATGCTACAGCACTTCTCCTTCTATGACTCTTTTCCTTCCATTCACAAACCTAAATCACTTCCATGGGCAGAAAAGGTAAAGCAAGGTAAAGCTTTGCCAAGGGAAGAAGCTCTCCCATTATTCTCATCCAAGAAAGTGGCACAAAGGGAAAAAGACAAGAAGGGATGGCTCACATGCCTGGGTCATGGCAGAGAGCTGGAAAAGGCTCATCTCCAGGAGGACAGAGTGCCAGAACTTCTTTTTTTAACTTAGCTAGCAGCTGCAAAATTTAAGCTTTATTAAAAGTCTATTTTGCCCTTGCTGCTGCAAAGGAAACCAACTCCCTCTTCTCCCTTCCCAAATAAAAGGCCAAAGTCTGCAGACAGACATCCTGTAATGTCACCTTAGAAAGAGGTGGCAACCTGACTCATCTCAGTAGAACACGCACGGAGCAGTTTTACTTCAGGTTACAACAAATGAAATACATTGCTCCCACTGCTGATCCTTGCTTTGAGGCTTTATTATGAGCAATCCAATGAACCTCCAATATTCTTTGATTACAAGTGTAAGAAAGGAAAGGCAGGGAAAACAGGCAGGCTGGATTTTGATGCTCTAGGCATCATTCATTTCACAGTCTCCCACTTTGTTTGCAGCACTGCTGCATGCAGAAGCCCTCTCTCCTACAGACACAAGCCATGTGACAGGTCAAAAAGACACCATTTAAACAGCCTTCCTATGAAACATTTTAATATAACACAAAGAAGAGATTGCTTTATTTGTCAGGTCAGAACAACAAGAGATAGCATTGAACTAGATACCACTTACTAAATATTGTTCTTCAATGGCTACTCTAAGCCTACCTCAATTTATAGATTAATCTGCTGGATCAGTAATTTAGGCTATTTGATGATTAGCATTTAGAAGTATACATTTCTGGGAAGGCTGAAAATGTGCTTGTGATTTACAAAATTACTGCAGGGTCTCTAGTGGATTATTTGTCAGAGGCAGGTGTTCAGCATTAGCCACATTCTCCCTTCTCTCCCCACATCCAGGTTTAGCATCAGCAATGAAATACCAACTGTTCTGCAGCATTTACTCTGAAACAGAAAAGCAAGTGTGAGTCTTGTCCCCCTTCCCATTTCTAGCCTGCTGCCACACAATATTAAGGCTTTAGGATGATGTATATCAACCAACTGGGGTGTGGGGGGAAACGGGACCGGAAAGCATCCAAGTAATCTGTGCCCTCCCCACACCCTGGGGAGAGCACCCAAAGCCTGCCACGACAAGGAACATTCCTCCTCTGCATCCGTGCTTGTGGAGGAGGATGGTGCCAGCTAAACAAAACAGATTTGAAGAGGGAAAGAGCCACTCTGCCTCTGTTTGCAGCTAGCCCCTCCTTTTGCCCAGCCCTTTCTGACTCTGACCCCAAGCTGCTGCTGTCTTTCAGGCTTGCGTTGGGATTTCCCCTGGAGCCTGTCAGCAGAGCTCTTTAAAATGGCAGTTGAAATCCTTGTGAAACACCAGACTAAGCATCCTTCCTCAAACACTGAGTGCATGGGCCCCAAAACCCTCCTGGAGCCTGCAGTGTCTGCAAAGCAGGCCGTGAGCATTGCTTCAGCTGGCTCTCAGCATGGCCCCTTTCATAACACAAAAGGAAGCTCAAATCCCTCAGGGCTCAGATTTTTTCCAAACTGGGTAAACACACGCAAACACACATCATTTGCATGCACAGCAACTGGGACAAAGGATCTGTGGCCAGGTAGGTGTCTAACTGGTGGTCCAGGCATGTGGAAACATGTGTGCAATCCTAGAAATCTTGAGCTAAAAGAGACTTATCTCTAGACTGACTCTGTGCTGCTTCCAAGTTTTGCTTTGAGATTAAAAAGCAGCCTTTGTTGTTTGGACCATTTCAGAAAAAAAACCCCCACCCCTGCTCCGCCCCCCATCCCAAAGGTTTAGGCTGCAACCCAAAACATCAGCGCCTTCATAACATAAGGTCAAAGCCCTCCAGTCATTAGGCAGATTATATTTAAGAGCCCTATGTGCAGCTGATCAGAGGCTTATTCCTTAAAGGATTGAAATGGCAAGCCAGCACACCTCAGCAAGCAATCTTGTTTAACAGTCAATTAACAGAGATGTGCTCTTCTGAGCTAAAGATCACTGCAGACAAAAAGAAGAAGTGCATCACTGTCAGCTTTCCTCCACTACTGCTCTTAAATCAAGCCAGCTGATCTGCTCTTTCTTTAGCAGGTAAGGCAGTGATGCAGTTAAAAGTCACACAGCAGTTTTATTCCAACCAGGATGGTAACATTCTTGATTAATAACAATTTTTTTTATACTAGAGTGGGGTTGGATAGACTGAGAATTCAGTAACAAAACCCCAGCTTTTTCAATACGAAGTCTTGTCTCTGAGCATCTAGGGATTGTATCTAGGGCAAGATACAATCCTCCAGCAGGGTCCCCTTGCAGCTCAAGATAATAAACCCTAGATGCAGTGCCATACATCTGGGAGGAGGAAGAGCTAACAAAAGGCAGATTTGCATAGTGTTGATGTATTAGTGCCCACCAAACTACAGCAAGGGCAGGCCACCTACATCCAGCCACATGATGGCAACGAGCAGTGCTGCAAACCAGAGCACACACCCAAGTTTCACAGGCACATGGACATCAGTGTAACCAAGAGCACATGGGAGCTCCTCTCTAGAGCTGCCAACTCCAACGTTCAAAAGCACAGTCAGCCTCCACACCCCCTCCAGCTGACGTTTGCTTGAAGACAGGCGTTGTGGAAAAGGAACAAAATCAGAAGCAGTCATAATTTGCCTCCTAGTTTCCTACCCTAACTTAAGCCAGCCAGAGTGGCTGTCCTTTCCTTCCAGCCATTAGAGGCAGAAACTTTATTTTCCTTACTCCAAAGCTGAGGTTCTTACCTGATCACTTTCCCTCAAGACTTCAGCTTTAGAAGGAAAATCTGCCAAGTATTTGCAGACTTGGCAGTTCATTCAAAGCTAGCATCACTCCCTCCCACAATCAGTCAAATGTGACACTGGGTGACTCAATTTGCAACAAGAGGCTTGGTTAAGAGTAGACCAGAGCTGTATCCAGAAGCCAGCCTGGAGAGTCTGATGGAAAGGTTTATGCCACCGAACCAGTGCTCTTCACCGAGTTCCTTTTTTAAGAGTTTTAAGAGCAGAAAGACTAAAGGGTTAAACTGCTCATGGACTCTGAATGACCATGTTGTGGCCACAGACTGAGTGAATGACCCTCTAAAATCCTCTGTGCTGGAAAAGGTAAAGTGCAATGTCATGCTGCAGAAACACATGGTTACTAGTGCCACCTCCCAGGCAGCAGCAAGAGCAGGGTATGAAATCTGTCCATACTGGCCCAGCAGCATCGACAGAACTATAGAACTTTCACAAAAACACTCTTCTGATGCAACATGAAAAACCCAGAGACACAGCAGATAGTCAGCAGACATGATGAAGGCACATCAAATTAGGGCTCCTCCTTGCTTGTGGTTACCATAAACATCTCTGCAGGCTGACACCTAACCTGGGGACTTCAATTTACTCTCCTGCTTTAAAGAACAGGAAGAACACTAAGATGCCCAAAGCCTGATAGCCAGCCTGGTAACAATGTGCAGAGAGAAACTGAAGCTTACTTTCTGCTCTTATCATTGCCATGCTGACTCTGTACAAAGGGAACAAAAACAAAGCAAGACTGCCTGAATGCCCTTTCTCAGCAGCTAAGGTAAACAAGACTGATTCTGAATGGCAAAAGACTCTGAAGTTGCCACTAGAGATGATAATTTTTCACAGTATACCCTTGCCTGAATGCAGCAACAGGAATGAATTCTGACAAACAAAAACTCACAGTTTTTGCCATTTAAATATATGCCTAAAGGCATTGCTTAGAAGTAGGATTCTTAGATTATGAACAAAAACCCCCTTCAGTTCTCTTCTCCCTCACAGCAAAATCCTACAGGAGCATCTCCCAGGTGGGGTGACGCTTACCTGAACAGACCCTGCTGTGCTCAACTCCTCAGAGAACAGCAGATGGGAAAGTCTGCATTGGTACAGTCCCAAGTAGCAACTTCAGAAGATAAGTGTTTATTTTACCTCTTTCCTCTCCTTTAAGTTGAGGCTGGCTTTTCCCTGCTGGCTTTCTGACCTTGCACATTTGAGATGAAGGTGGGAAGCAGCAAGCATTTCTTTCAAACTCAGGAGCAACAAAGGACTGCTGGGGTATGAACACAGGAGCAGAGGGGCCAAAGTTACAGGTGATGTTAGTTTGTAACAGGAAAGGTGACCTGGAGGTAGTAACTCTCAGGGTTAAAGCACCACAAGGAATGATGCTGCACTTCAGAAGAGGACAGACACAACTTCTCAGTCCTCCACGGGTGTGAGGCACACCCTGCAACTTGGGGAAGAAAAGAGCAGTACGCAGAGATGAAGTCACACAGCAAACTCAGAGGCAGAGCCAATGTGTACTGGCTCCTAGCTATGCCTGGCTACAGGGTCACCTCCTCTTCACCCTGCACTTCTTTCCTTCAGATTGTACACTACCTGCATTTGCAGCTTGCCTGGGAAAGCCTGGCTGTGCTGTAGAAGTGTTGGTAACTCAGCTGCGTGTCCAATCCAGATCAGGGATTTTCCTTGCTGTGCCACGATTCCTTTGCTTTTTTAGCTTATCTGGTTGTAGCAGCCTCAGGGCCCGAAGGCAAGACCAGACAAATAACAAAGGGCACTTTTAGCTGCAGGGTTTCCCCCAGGCCTTCACCCTGCATGGGGTGGCTGCACCCACAGCCACATGGAAAACCCAAGCTGGTTTGGAGCACACCAGCAGCAGGAGGCACAGAGTCATTCAGCTTTCCCAAAGCAGCATTGTGCCTGGGCTGCTCAGCATCTCCACTGTTCTCCAGACACACTGGCTTTGCCTCACATCCTCCTCATCCACATCTGTGCCTCTAGTAACACAGAGGGTGCTGGGTCTGGTGTGCCCAACTCTCCCCCACAACCCCAAATCTATGGATCATGAAGTCAGAGTTTCTGTGTTCAGTTAAGCTACTAACAAAGCAAGTGCCCTGAGACACTGGGTAAGTCTGTTACGCCACACACAACCTGCTCACCATCAAATCCTCTTCAAGCAACTTCACCACTTGTTTCAACCTGCTGACATAACGATGAATGGCTGGCAGGAGAACGTTAAACATGGTTTCAGGCTGCTCTAGGGATGGTTGTGTGGAAACAGCTCACACCCCTCTCCTGAGCACATGCTGGGACGAGTGCAGTCTGTACACCACTCATTTTTGAGGTCACACAGCTACAGCAAGGGGAGCATCTTTGTTCCTGCCACATGTGTCTGCCTTAAAGAGGATATGAA
This sequence comes from Urocynchramus pylzowi, assembly GCA_013397555.1. Lineage (NCBI taxonomy): Eukaryota > Metazoa > Chordata > Aves > Passeriformes > Fringillidae > Urocynchramus > Urocynchramus pylzowi. Next base: position 1,714,457 of record VZRH01001499.1, on the reverse strand, counting down.
AGCTGTTGGCTTTGTTTAACACTGGGATCCATGCCTTTCAATCCCCTTCCCAGTTTTCAATACAGACAGCTGGAAGACCTTCTCCAAACTCTTTTCCTTGCTTCTTTCTTTGAGTTTGGGACAAGGTTAATCTGATCCTCCCTGATTTTGCCAAATAATTTTCTGGAGATCACAAGGATGACTGTTTATTGGTTGAAGAGCTGGAGCATCACAAGGCTAATGAAGAGGCCCTTTTCCCAAAAAGTTTTTGATAGTCAGCCGAGAAAGCAAAAGCAAGAGACTACAGGAATCTCTTGGTGCTTCTCACATTACATCCTCCCCTTTGTTGTTCATATTTAAAGCGTGCAAAGCCCCATATATTTAATTCCCTGTACGTTGCTTGGTTCTCCTGCATTGCAAGCAAGACTATGTCATGAGAACTCCAGCACAGCACATCCTTACCCATCAATTTTGGGAAACAGGGCTGGGCTGTGGTAAGCAGTAGACCAAGAGGAACATTGTTTTATTCCCTGTAGGATCTCCACATGCTTTCCTACCCCCACACCATTTGGAGGAAGCAGCAGGGAAAAGAGCAGCATGTTAGACACTTCAGTCTTTGGCCTTTTTCATATCTGCAAATACAAGTTTCTTATTAAAAGATAAAGAAAAACCCTTTCATCCTCTATGTCCCGACCTAATCTTTAAATACCCAGTGAAATATAAGTAATTGAGAGATGCCTTTAGCAGCTGTGGGCTCACTCATCCCTTTCATGTACGTAGGCAGAAGATGACTAGGACTAAGGGCTGCTTAAGTTAAAACTGACAGTGTGATCACTGTGCCTGGCAATGAATATTAAAAGCAATGACAAGATTGACTTTATCTAGCTGCACTGTAGCTTCTACTTTTTTTTTTTTTTTTTCCATTTAAATGCTCCGTTCCTCATTTCTTACTGCAAGGATCTGAGACAGGAAAATATAGCTCAGGCTGACAACTTCCAGAAGTGCCTGCTAAAGCCCAGCTTGCAGTGTGCCAAACTTAAGACATTTAAAAGAGCTAAGCTTACAAAGCAACACAATTTCCTGAGAACAAACATGAATAAAAACACTCCTTGTGTGTCATGTGCTGTGCACACATTTGAAGTTTCAAAGAGGCACCCCTTGTTTTTTTGTTTCTTTTTTCTAAATGTTGGGCAACGTTGCTAAATCCTTCTTCACCTTCACAACCAGTTCTGTTCTCTCAGAAGTGACTGCAGAGAGGCAGTAACCAACTGGAGCCCTCTCATGTGCTCTAGGGACCACGTTAGCTACAGTTTCTGCTCCCAGCGATGACAGATGTTTTCCTGAATGTGCAGAATTCTTTTTTTTTCCCTAAAGAAATGCCTTAAAAGCTGCTAAGTGTCTCCAACTGAATAAATGGTGGTTAAACAAGGGCAGAAGATAGAACAAGCAAGTTGCCAAAATGGTTTATCTCTTTAAACAGGAGAAAGCACCACTGCCTGCACAGGCTTGCTCCAATGTCCAAATTGCTCTCACCACGAATATATACCTTATTTCTAGCTTCAGCTTTCAGTCACTGCTTACAGCTGCTTCTTGGTGGGCTGGGTCAAAGAGCACCTCCTTCAATTGAGAATTACATCCTTGTGCTGAAAACTACAGGCTAAGGTCAAGTCATGATTCCTCCTACCCCAAAAACTCTCATGTTAATCAGAGCCACCATGTGATCCAAAAACTCATGCTGAATTTTGTAGTGGAGGTGGGAGCTGTTTCCAAGCAACAAGCTAAAACCTTGGGCTGCCCAAGGTCACAGAGGATATCTCTGCTGAGGAGTGCACTTAGGCACTTCTGCAGCTGCTGCCCTGAACTCCACAGAGAGCATACAAAGCCTCCTGGGGGATCCCCTTGTATGTTAAACATGGGCCAGCTGGTTCCTCTGCAGCTGCAGAACAAACCTAAGCATAGCTCTCCCATGGGCTTCCAGCCCCACCTATTCTACAGCAAGGATGAAGGCAGCAACAGCAACACTTGGGTGTCCATGGCAGAGATGTTCTCCAGCTCCCAGGGTTTCCCCTCTCCACTGCTCTCACCCCACAGTGATGCACAAGCACTACTGGGTCCCACACTGCCATCAAGCATTACTCTAGACTCACCTCTTCCGGCTGCCTAACAGTATCAATTCGATCATTACAACTCCATGAGGGGCAGGGACCCAATTCTTGCCACCTCTTTCCCCTCTCCCTGTCCTTCAAAGGAAAGAGACATTTGCTATCAGTCAGCTAGGAACAGTGTTTTCATCAGCAGATGTTCTCCTTGAGCATCTTGTCATCACAGCTTGTCCTCTTAAATCTTTCTGAAGTTAAAAGATGCTTGCTGAAAGCTGATGGTCAAGAGCTTGCACAGCAAAATCGAGCTCAGCCTGGCCACTCTGTAAATAGTTTTATTGTACATGGAAAAAAGGTATGAAAGCCCTGCACAGGGCATAAACAATCTGACTGTACATAATGGACATTGTTAGGTGTCTGAATAGGTCACTGACTCAAAGGAAAGTTCAGCTCCACAATGCAGGTCTTGAGCTCTGAATACAAGTAGAAAGCATCCCTCTGCACTCACACCCCATGCATTCAGCGCAGCTGGATCTTTTTGTATTTCTCACTGTCCATTTCCTCCTGAATTTCCCTAGTTTCCTTCCATTCGTATTATGAGCCTTTGTTCTTTCTCTGCCCTCTTCCTCCTTCTATTTTGAAGTGTACAGATGGAGTCTAAGGGTGGGGAAGCAAACAGTTACAGCATACTAGAAAAACAACTTTCGCAGCTTAGTAAAAATAGGATAAACCAATTCTAGCACTATATGGAAGCAGTGACCCCTGTTGCAAGAGACAGAACCCTGCCAAACTGCAGCTACAAAGAATTTTGTATGTTAAGAAGTTTAAAATAGGGCCCTTCATGGAATTAATTTCATTCCTAGCCTTTGTTAGTTGTTAAACCCTTGCACATGAGGCCTTGCACCAGGACATTCATCATCCTCATGGTGGATGGGCATATAGTGATAGGACAAGGGAAAATGGCTTAAACTGAAAGAAAGGAGGTTTAGATGAGTTATCAGGAAGAAATCTCTCACTGTGAGGTGGAAAGGCATTGGCACAGCTTGCCTTGAAAAACTGTGGATGTCCTGCCCCTGAAAGTGTTCAAGGCCCAGTTGGATGAGGCTTGGAGGAACCTGGTCTAGTGCAAAGTGTTCATGCCCAAGGCAGGGGGGTGAAATGAGATGATCCTTTTAAGATCCCTTCCAACCCAAACCATTCTAGGATTCTAAGAATATTCTTCTTCCCATCAACAGGTCTTGAAGTATGACAAGCATTTGTGCAGTTCAAAGTTCAACTTTGAACACGGCTTAATTGCGACATCCTGAGCAACAGGTCTGAGTGTCCCCACAGTCCTTCAGCACAGAGACAAAGGTATTTGCACAGTGACAGCCTGGTTTTGGGTCTGACAACAACAAGCTGCTCCTTTGGAGTCAGACAAGTTGCAGATTGCCCACTAACAAGATGAATTTTGTAAGAGATGCCTGCTGTGAAGAACAAACCCAGAAGCTGGGTCACTGATGTACAGCTGAGAAGCACAAGCTGAGAGAGGTTCTCACCTCTAAGGACAGAGACAGGGAAGTGCTGGAAATACCTGCAGAAGTTGTCTAGTTGTTATGGGCATCAATTTGTTTCGGGTTTCACAATCAGGAGTGCACCTCACTGAGGTCCAGACACCCTGTGATGTCAAGGTTGTTCTGGGATCATGGTAGGTCCTGCCCCAACAGAGCAGCACAGACAAGCTTCATGTTTTGTACAACCTTTCCTTCCAAATATTCAAAGACAACCTGCAAGCATTAAAACCACCATCAGGACTTCTGCAGCACTTGAGACTAGCAGAGCTGCCAGCTCTTCCAGTGATAATAATCACCTGTCAAAAATGCAGATCAGACTGAAGAACAAATAAGGGTTAAAAGGAAAAGCATCAATAAGTACCTCGAGCTGGAGTCAAGGCAATCATGAGACTAAATTCAGCTGCTTTGGTAAGTATCTTTTAATTCAACATGTTCCTTCTCTAGTGCAGGGGCCTTAGAATGACTCCACAGTTTTTGTGCCTGTGGCTTTAAATTTGCTAATAAATAGTCTATGCACTCATGCACACAATGGTCATGGGGGAGGGAGAAAAGAGAAAGATTTTAGATTACAACAAAACCAGCATTTGTCACTTGCTTTAGTGAGTGTGAGAGGCAGATTCCATGCTCTTGGACTGAGGAAGAATATTTTCTGTTCCACTCCTGATGTGCTTGGCTGCCTTATGCCAAAACCTGTTTTAAATCCATTAATGAGACTAGGCTGAGCCTGTATAACTTCTTAATACGCCAGTGGAAAAAGGGCACTTGGGCATATTTCTGGGAACAACAGACATCCAAAATTCCCACCACTGTCACATGAAGCACTGCTCTATGGCCAGCTCCCTCCTCAAAATCCACTTTCTCCCTGGAATATCACTGCAAACTGCCACTGATTGCTTTATGGAGAACACAGGAACTTGATGAGATTCACTTTCCTCTTTGTAGTGGCACCTCAGTACCAGCAGCATTGCTGCTAAGTTTGCATCCAGGTTCATACACACTGGCAAGATCACACTCAGACACATGGATCAGGTTTTGATGCCCATCTGCTCTGAGGTCACAAGTGGATCTGCTCCAGCCAGTAAGGATAATGGGAATGACAAGGAAGTCTTTTTCTTCCTGTACTGCACCATCCTGCTCTAAAGGGACCCACCCAGCACCACAACCATGCCCCCTCTCCTCAAGAGAGGATGAGCTGAAAGCCTTCAAGGACAGGGCCCACTGGTAGAGATGGGGCCTGTGCCTAGGATAGTGCCTTTCTCCAGAGATCTGGAGAAGAGATGCTTTTTAAAAGCTTTTTACAGCAAAATGAGCATTATTCCAGCATATGAAAATAAAGTCCTCTTTCCCAGACTATTAAGGCACTCCTTTAAAAAAAAAAAAAAACTAAGTAAAAGGACACAGCAATAGTTAATAAAATGGGCAGCAGCATTTTTTGGCAGAAGTAATTTAAGGCTAACCTCCTGTTCCATGAACAGTGGTAGCCTAAATGGGAAGGATTGCTGAGTCAGCTTTTGCTTTGGACTTCACAATGTGCTCTGTGTTTTCCAGCAGGCTCTAATCTACTATGGAAAGCTGAAGTGGGGGGAAGAGGGCAAACATAAGAGCTTTGAAGAAATGTGGAAAGAAATATACAGAATTCAAGTCTCTGTTTAATTAAAAAGCTGAAGGAAATGTATCATGGTGTCTCTGAATGAGCTCTGACTGCAAAGACCACAGGCACCAGCAGCTGCATGTGTGTGACTCCAGAGATGCTGGCTAGCCCATGACCTATTTATTCTTGCAACTCTATGCAACAGCAGATGATAATCCTAATATCCTAATATTAACTTATTCTAATAGCAACCTTAACACATGTACACATAGAACAGCTTTCAAAACAGGAGATTGCTTACTGCAAGTGAGCCATTGTCCAAAGGGCCTGGTTTATGCAGGACCTTGCCTCAACCACTGCTCTAGAGCACACACCTAAGAGAAGAAAGTATAAAATGGTCCTTCCTTGGTGCATGTTTCCTGCCTTGAGAGAACAAGCTTGCTTTGGAAGGATTAAGTTCTTTAACTGAGAATGAAGCTCCTTCACAATTTAAATCTATCCATGACGTGGCTCCAGCACTCAGCTGTTGCAGGGCTGTTTTAGCACGCGATGCTGGCAGTCAGGCTAGTTTCAGCTAAGTGCACTGAAATAGCTCAGCAAAAAGATCCAACAACCATAGATGTGAGAGGAATAGTGGGAACACAACAGCCAGTGGCCAGATCATCTGGCTGACGCTGCAGGAGACTAAGCCTGAAAGAAGTGTCATGCGAAGGACCACGCTGTTAACAGTATCTTTTGCAAGTAGCCATGAAAAGCTTTTATATTTAAATAAAGGACTTGGCAGAGAAAAATCACTTCCTCTCATTCACTCTCTCCACACTGAGTGAAACTAAGAGTGAAAGTAAGAGTGAAATTAAGAGACTGGGGTGCTCTTCCCCTCCCTGTCTCCTGCAGCCTCTCAGCGGTGTTTGCTTTTCACATGAAGACAGTTATCCTAAATTTTTATAAGCTTGCTTTTCCTTCACCAACTAACCATGCTGAGGTGCTCACACTCTACAGGGCAGTGTACACAGCTGCTATATACACTAACTCAAAACAATGTGCTCCCAGGATGCTCCCTGATGCATCAGGTGCTGAGACCCTTCTGGCACAGTACAAAGTGGGAGTCCCCTCCTGCACAGCTTTACCTTGTCCAGAGGAGTCCCAGTTGTGCTAGGATGTTCTCTGCTACCCTCATCAGCAGTCACCCCTTTATTTTCAAGGTTTCTTGTAGCAAGAGCTACATTTGATATTGGAACAGCCTGCAAAAATTAAATAAGGAGCCACTACTAGTTATGTTGCAGATGACACCTACTACAACCAGTTAATGTAAAAGCCAGAAAATATCCTGCAGGCAGCTCCCCACCTTCACAGCAGCAGGGGAGGAAGTGGGGCTGCAATGCCCAGTGTGTGACCTCTGTGCAGCCAGCCCAGGTGCCTCAACAGGCACTGCCCAGCAAATCCCACTTGGAGAGAACTGATTAGACCAGGAAGGCACAAAGCCAGCTTGGATCTGAAAGCAGCACAGCTCATCCTGCACAAAGCTATGCTTTGCTAGCAAGCCCTCTGAGAACTGGCAGGTACACTCTGTGTGGAGCCAGCTCAGGAGTCTGCAGGCTTCCTACAATTTATTCACAAGCTGTGATGGGGAAGAGGCAACTGCACAGGCAAGGAACCCCAGCATGTCTGACTGTGTATTAGCTCCACACATGGCTCAAAGTCCTGAAGGGAGTGGAGAGATGAGAACACTTAAAAGTTACTTTAAAAACTTTCTCAGCCCCTCAGCATGCCTTCTGGATGACTGTTCAACTTGATTAGCTGATGAAGAACCACACAGCAGAAGTACTTGATACTCTCTGAAGTGAGGCTCTAGAGATGATGACGACCTACCACATCCAGCTCCCCAAGCCTTGAGCATTTCCAAGGAACAGGGTCTTCACCTCTTCCTCCACAGCAATCAATCCACAGGCGCCTAGGTTTCTGGGCAGCTGCTCTCTTTTTAGTTACATCACAAATCAAAGTAAATAAAAAAAACTGTCAGGGGCCTCTTCCAAAGACTCAGCCTCAATCTCTTCCACTTCCAGCCCCACAGCCTGTGGACCCATGAGGACCCCATCCGTTATTTCTCCATCTGAAGCACATTACCACTTTGCAAAGCTCTTCCTTTAATTTTACATACCACTGAATTCCCCATGGCATTCAGCATAATCTCTGAGCTAATGCTTCAAGGTTCTCAGATTGTCACAGCCACAGCCCCTTATATTGGTATCAATATTTAAAACCAAGAGGCCTCTTCTTCCAACACAATCTGCATTTCCAGGTTTATCACAAACAGTAAAAAATTCATGTGTGTACATTTGGCTCAAGGTGCACATATGAAAGCAGATTCACTCATGCATCAGCCAGACAGCTGACATCCATCCTGACATTTATCTCCATGGATGAGGAAAGATGAATCACTCACAGCTATACAGCTGGGGAGTTTGCCCTTGGTCAAGCCAGTAGATGACATAAATCAGCCACTGTGCATCCTCAAATTCAGAGACAGGCACCTTGAGAAAGCTGGAGAGCAAGAGGGGCAGTGGCAATCTCTTCCACATGAAACAGGCATAAACACAACCACATCCTAGTGACGCCTAAATAAGACCCCCAAAAGCAGAGCTCAAGAAATTTGCTGTATTCTAGGACGTTCTAGCATATTTGTAATAGTTTTAAATTATTTGTTCAACAATTAGTTGCCACTGTTAATTAAGCTCAAAGAAAGGGAGGATTCTTCATTCATCTGAGTTGAAGAACACAAAATTAGATACAATTCTTTACCAGAGAGGCCAGACAAAAGGCCACTGGTTTGGCACAGGGGTGGCTGGGGAGAAGTGTGCCACGCAGGAGCTGAGGCAGATGAGCTCCTGAGCATTTCTGGCCTTCAGCTCTAGCAGCCAGGCAGAGGCTGTAGCTGACAGTAGTTGACTGAGGAGCCAGTTTGCATGCCTGCCATGTTAGGAATGCCCAGTTCAGAGAGGATTTTGGAGTTTTGTCTTTTTTGTTTGTTTTATTGAAAACCTTTTTTCATTCACAATCAGACTTTTCACCTAAAAGCAACAGTATTTAGCCCAGCAGTCACAAAGGCTACAGGGGAAGCAAGTGTTACAAGAAAGACAATCCAGAAGCTCAGGGCCAGCCTCAGATCTGGGAAATTGCATTGACTAGGCTCCCCAGGTAACCTCAGGCACACCAGCCTGTGGGTGCCTTCAATTCTCCATTTAACAGTCAGGATGAATGAAGACAATAACCATGGCACAGTGATCAGGAGCAGGCAAAGGACATTTCCAAGGGGTAAGTTAACAGGACAGGTGGTCCCAAACATTTTCACCCATTCCAGCAAGGTTTTGGTACCTTCAGCACACATCACAAACTCACCAGTTCTGGCTCAAATCACCTAGAAAATGGTGCTAAAGCCCAGAGTTTTTCCTGCAAAGCACAGATCCTGACAAAGAAGGGACACTGAAAGTTTGCATTTTTCCATTGTTACTCAAAAAAAAATAGCAGCAAGAGGCCAGAGTGGGCTCATAAAGGTGCTGTGTTCTAACACAGCTGTACATGCTGCTCAAAACTGCTTCAGGCTGAGATGTTTGTGCTGTTTTAGTCTGGAGGGCACTCAAAGCCCTCCTTTTATTTCAAGAACAGATCTGACTCCAAATAATCTAGTGTGACACCTGCCACTGAGTCCCATACTCGTTAAAGACTATTTCAATGGCTAAGGACAAAGCAGCACAAATTCCTGCTGACCTGGCTCAACATGAGCAGGGCAGGTTGTAGAGCAGGAAGGTATCAAAGTTGACCAGAGGATCCCTGTGCCATGCAGAGACGGGAAAGCACTTCTAGTAACAGCACTGTTACCTACTTCCCATCCCACCTGCCTAGTGCTAAAGGAAGGAGGCAGCAGGAAACTTTTTCCCAGGAGACATTTGTTTGCAATAACAGAAGTAGAAGATAGCTCTGTAGTGTCCCTCAACAGCTATGAACAACAATCTCTTACTAATATTCCAAGAAATATATACCAATAAATATTTACTTCCAAAATATTTATTATTATAAATATTATATTATGATATACCAATAAACTTTTACTTCCAAAGGCTTTGAGAAAAGTAAGGATGAAAAGCCCTCCCTCATTTGTTTGAGTGTAGGTATTCTATCCCTGTAAAAAAATCCAAACCCTGCCCTACAATCACAACAATGACCAGGAGAAAGCTGCTAAGCACCCTGACTGTCCCACAGGACCTGTAAAGCTGCTGCTATACTACTCCTTCAAGAAGATTCTTAAGGGTCTTTGTTAAACACAAGGGCCACCATGAAACCATAAAGCAAGGATGGAGACTGTACAGCTATCCTGTGCAGCCTTCGAAGTCAGCCCAAAGCATATGACCTGTTTTGTGATGATCTGTTTGCAGAGGCCATGTAATTCTTGAGAAGTGTTTTTGTTTCCAAAACAAATGCTACACACTTTTCTTTGACTTGGGAAGCAGAAAAAAATCCCTCCCAATGCAAATAGCCAAACAGTGCTGGCGAGGCTCACAAACGCACGCGTGTGAGTGGGAAAGGAAATGAAGAGCCCTTCCAGCTTTCCAAAGGGTTATTGCAAACAGCAGGGAGGGAGAAGGGATTTCACACATTAGGAAAAACACCATGATGGTGCTCGTCCTTAAAGCAGATGCCACACAGAAGGCCCTGCGTTGCACTGTCTGTTTAGCACTTCTCTAACACCAAACGCTGGGTAGAACCCCTTGTTGCAGGGCGCACATCGCAGCGCCGTGGTGGCTGCAGGTCAGTGTGCACAGTGCTGTACAAACCACTACTGAACCACCTTCCTATTTTTCTGGCCTAAACAGCTTTTGCTGTGCATCATCCAGAACCTACGGCAAAGCCAAGGACATCCCTGCATTCCAGTCTCCAGAGAGTTAGAGATATCGCATATACCAGCTGCTTCCTCAGCCGCCCTGCAATGGGAAATCTGCAGGTCACAGATGAAGAGGCAGACATGCTGCATCCCAGTCACAGTGTAAGAACACAGCATGACCATGCTGAAAAATTACTCTTCCAGTGTTCTCCCACGAAAGTTAAAAAATCTCATCTTTCACACGCTTACGCCTCTGCTGGGTTTTCGCAGAGCTTCCCTGTGTGAGCCGTACTGGCAGGGACGCAGCTCCAGAGGAGTCAGGAAGGTTATCCTGCCTCTAGCAGAGGGGAGGGAGTGGGGGGAGACAGAGATGAAGCCGGCTGAATTCCCACAGGCTTTGCATTATGAAAGCCATGAGCAGCAATCAGCCAGCCTTCCCGAGTTCTCTTTAACCCTCTCCTTGCTGCTAAAAAATAATCTGAACCGACTCTGAACAGCAAACACATACTGGTGTACAGCATACTCAACACAGCATATGCATACTCAACCTCAAGGCAAAACAGGCAAGCATCTAAAAAAACAGCCATTTACTTTCTTTCAGTATTTTCCAAGAGGTGCAAGTTTCCTCTGTACTTGCATTAATGGGTGCTGCAACCAGACCTGCTGCTCTCAAGCCTACAGCTTAAAGGGAGAAAAAAAAAAAATGTGCTACAATCCAACCCTGCACATGCCCAGGACTTGTTACTTCAAGAAATGCCATCATTGTTCTCCAGGCAGGCAGCCGGGCGATGAACAGGCATCACTATTGTCCACTGGCTGCCTGGGGGCTTTTAGTAACAGCACTGAAGTATGAGCTCTTGAAAGGGTATCAAAGCTTTTGCACAAAGTCACATCAGACTCATATATATCCTCTATTATTTGCTGGTAATGGTAAAATCCTAGAATGGTTTGGGTTGGAAAGGATCTCAAAAAAGATCACCTCATTCCACCCTTTGCCTTGGGCAGGGACACCTTGCACTAGACCAGGTTGCTCCAAGCTCCATCCAACCTGGCCTTGGACACTCCCAGGGATGGGGCAGCCTCAGCTCCTCAGGGCAGCCTGTGCCAGGGCCTTGCCACCCTCACAGGGAAGAATCAAAAGTAGATGCTATGAGAAGAGACGGCACAAAACACATCTTCCCCTGGGATTCCCAGAAAACAGAGTGGTATCCAACAAAAATGTCAAATAAATCTGTTCCCTCCACTCCTTGCCTCAGCGGGTACAAGAGCATGTCACACATGTCCTTGCACATCCGGAGGGACATCTGCTGCCAACACAGCACTGGTTATCTGCCTCTGCAGAGGGTCCCTCTGTACAGCAACTGCCTCAAGGACCACGCGCGCTCTGAAAAGCACAACGGCAAGGGCTCCGGGGCAAAGACAACTGGGCTGTAACCCAACACATTAGTAAGGCTTTGAAACTCCTTGGATAGGGAAACAAAGTACTCCATGGCTTGGCAGACTGGATTAGAGCACCCTGGAGAGCTTGAGACAGACTGGAGCTTGTTTGAGGTGCCCTTTCAGCTCAGACTGTGCACCAGTTCACTTGAGGCTCAGTTTTTCTGTAGGAATAAGAGCAGTGGAAAAAATGGGGGATTCTGCCACCCCCACACCAGGATAGCAACAGCTGAAGTGAATCCCAGCTATCCTAACCATACTTATGGCAGAGGAAATCCCCACGGGCCAGGCAGACACTTGCTCAGCCTTTCCTGGTCTTTTTCTAGAATCAAACAAAAGAGCAGTGGCAGAGACTGGTGCCAGCTGAAGAGGTTGCAGCTCTGAAGAGAGACCAAGCACGCTCCAAGAGCTCAGTCACACCAACACCTCCTTTCAGGCAGGAAGGGAGAAAGCTGGCATTAGTTGGTAACTAACCCTAATTGCTTGACTTCACATCTTGATATCAATCCAGCCAGTGTGAGCATGCCCATTTTCTATACACAGTCCTGCACAAGGCTGACAACATAGCATGCAGATCAAAGTTTTGGCTAACAAATGTGCTGGAAAATACTGGTGTGCTGATTTTCCATGAATGAGGCCACTAGTATGAGATTTTCCATGAATGAAGCCACTACTGTATGAAAAGCCTGGGGTAATAGGACTGCCTGAGAGCAGGGAGCATCACTCTACTCTGCCACTCCAGCCTTACTTACTTGGTTCATATTTTATGAAGAATGATTCGGCTGAACTTGCTCCTTGACATGAGAAAAAGGGAGGAACACAAGTGTGGGAAAGCAAGAGGATGTAACACAAGCATCTGGTATGGGGGAGACACTCAAGGGAGATGGTAAGGCTCAGTTAATATGCAAAGAAGCACTATAAAAGCAAAATAAAACAGGAGTGGAAACAAATCTTGGTAGATACACACCCAAGGCATGGCATAGCTGGGAACAGGAGCTCTTAGCATCCACCTTCAATCCCAGGATTTATCCATAAAGCAAGGCTGCCCTTCTCACCTCTCACTCCAACCAGAGCAAGTCCAACATGGGAAGACACAGGGGTTTCCCTTCACAACTTTGCAAGGGGTCTGGACTAAAAATTCAGCTGGCTTCATTCCCCATTAGCAGTTAATTTCCTCAATCATTTTCACAGAGGGAGAAAGAAATGCTCATGATCCAAGAGATGAAAGCATATGAAAATAAGCCTCATAAAACCTGTACTGCCCTAAAGGAAAACTGCCCCACAACTTTCATTGGGGAATTATCAAAGGCCCCAGACTAGTGGGGGGTTGTTTTTATTTTATAAGACAGATGCTTTAGAGAAGTAAGTCCTCAAATAGCTGAGATTCCATTCTGCTGAACCTCCAACAAGACTAGAAAAAGAAACAGCTGATCCCACTTAGTCCAGGCCAGGGATCCAGCTTAGCCACATCAAGACAGAGGACACAGAGCTGTACAGGCACTGCTAAACTTCTTTCCAATAAGATGCCATTGCCCCAAAGAAAGGCAACTGCACGCGTGGTAGCACGGCCACAGGAAAGCACAGCACAGAGTGAAAGAATCTCATTCATTTCTGTTACAAACAGAGGCTGGGGTAGAAGGCATTGACTCATTTGGCCTGAGAACAAGAAAGAACTGCTCCTGAGAGACTAGTTTAAAACAAGGATGTTTAGTGCACGTTTTGCTTTGAGTCTGGGAGAGTGAGTATGAAACTTCCCACACTCAGAGCTCTGTTTCTTATCAAAATAGGTTTAACATAAGCTCAGGAGAAAGAACTGTTCAGAAAAAGGGCAAAGTCCCAAAATGACAGAGCTCTCCCACTCACAGCTAAGCCTCACAGGTGACTGCAGCCCTGGATAAGCCTGTCTGTAGGAAGCAGTCAGGTCCCCAGCACAGGAGCCAATGGAAGTGTGGCCATGGCTCACAGCTGGCTGGGCAGCCAGACTCACTTGGCTCCTACGCTGGGCTGTGAAACCCCTGAGGGTGCCCTTGCTGCTGCCAACCTGCACTGGCCAAGATGGGCACCCTCAGTGCTGTGGGGTCTCATTTCATGTGACACTGACTTCAAGAGGGGAGGCAGATGCTCAGAGGATGAAGTGTTTCACATGATTTACAAGTGTGTAGTAATCAGCATCTTATTTACTATGGCTGATGAAAACACTTCAACACTGAACAGATCGTTTTTCCCAACAACAAACTTCCCCTCTGGACACATACAAATACCTTTCCTCATTCATCTCTATGGAGTAATTAATTTCAGTTCCACTAGCAAATAAAACCAAGATATTCCAAAAACTCACCCAACCTCGTTACCACTTTGACTCAAGGAGTAAAACAGTAAACGCGTGTAAAACAGTAGACAGACACTAACAAGGGATAATTAAAATGAAGTTAATAACAACAAGGGATCGAAGATCTGAAGAGAAATTATTTACTTGGAACAGCTATTGCCACATTTAATCTTTCACAATAAAAGCATATGAGTAGGAAATAAGTAAAACTAGCTCTTGGGCACAGAGTATTGCCCCTAGCTAGTTCATCATGTTCACAGAAAAGTATGTCATGTGCTACTACACCCAGACGTTTGGCTGTGGTGTAAGGGGCTGGATCTCTCCTTCTGGGAGAACAGCACTCTCTGGAGCATATTAAGGGAAGAGCAGGAGAAAGATGGGAAGCTTTGAATTCACTAGGAAGAGCAAAACTATTCAAGTGCTTAACTACTGAAAAAACTCCAGCTCCCCCAAAGGTCTTGATTACTTGCTTTACTGGCATTCTTACTCATCCTGCACAAGAAAAATGTCCAAGAGTTTTAGCTAAATAATTGTTTGCAGTTGATGCTGAGCTGAAGACTGTAAATTCTGCTTTCTGAGGAATAAAAGCCCATGGCATTGCTATGAAATGAAACTGCTCCCTAGAGGCATACAAGTACTGCAGCACTTGCTCTGGATCATCCGAAGATTCCAAAAACTGAGAGTGTGTGCCTGTCTCACCAGTGTCCACATATGATCTCAAATAACTAGTGTTGGTCATAATAGCAAGGACTCCAGCCAACTCATGCAGAAAGACCATCTTCTGCAAGAAAAAACTTTGGATGCAAAATAACTCCTAGGAGGGGCCAGGCTGGAGAGGAAGGTCGGCCTAGAAATTACAGTAACATGTCAAGATGCTGGAAAAAGGCATCAGGTTCTCCCACCATCCCTATCCTCCCACAAAGATTGCCACCTTGACTCCTCCTGCACACTGAAGCTGGAAGAGAGGCCATGGACAGATGTCCTCCTGCTGGAGTCCCTCTACTCCAACATTAGCATGTAGCACAGTAAATTATTTCTAAAAGAAAAGGCCTGAAGATTTTCACACCATTTAATAGTCAATCCATCATAACTGCTCTACTGTAGGCTCTGGGAGGAAGGTATCCATCACGAACAAGCTAGAGTTTATCTGGCTTTCTTTGTTCAGGGCAAGTATGTGTTCTCAGGGTCAGAGCTGTCCTGCAGTGCCTCTTCCTGCTAGGTCTTGTACTGAGGTCCAAACCCTTGCAGTCCCAACACAGCCCGGGGGTCGGCAAGCACAGCACCTCCTGAACTCTGTGGGAGCAGTGCCTGCTTGCTTCAAAGGCAAATTGTACCCGGTGTTTATACCAGCCTACAGGGCATGAAAAGGCCTAGGAGGTCAAATATCCACCACTGTAATTTCAGGCAGGATCAAACAGAAAAGCAACAGCTGGGCTGAGTGAGCAAGTCCACGTTTAATTACAAATGGTTTCGGTAATAAGCAAAAGCAAGAACAAAGCCAGTGAAAAACCTCTCTTTTTCTTCCTGGCTCCTGTTCAGGCTGTGTAGAAACAGCTGACTAGAAGAGAATCTCAAATAAGATCCACCAACTACATTTTTTCCATTTTCAGGACTGCCACAGCACCACTATTCCCTGGGCAATGCCACCGTGCTTTGACAAGCGCCAAGGACCGACGGGCAGATCGCAGCTGCTCCCACCGCAGGGCTGGGCTGGTGCAGGGCTCTCCCAGCCTGGAGCTTAAGCCCTGTCGAGTCTCACAAGTACACACACAGAGTCCTTTTGCAGTAAGCTGCTTGGAGGATTTAATTTGCTTTAACATCCTCTGAATATGAAATGCTGCTGTAAAATGGGATTGCTAGCACAGAGATGATGGACCCTGCTCACAGGTCCTGCCTGGCCTGGGGAGGGGGCAAAAAACATCTCCTGGAGTACCAGGAATTCCCACTGATCCCTCCATCAGGTCAACGCATCTCATTTACAGCCCGGATCTACTCTTGCTTTCCCCAAAAGGTGCTTCAGGATAAGAAATGAGCCCTAAAACACACAGACAAGAAGGCTTAACTGGGTTGGTGAAGCACTTTTCTTAGATGCTGGGAGCCTTCCACCCATTTATTGGGGCAGCAAGTAAGAAGAAATCAGTAGGTCTCCTCACCACATCTGACACCCTGATAGCATCAGCAAGAGCCTAACAGAAGAGCACAAGAGAAACAACTGGAACAGAGTACCACAACCCCAAACCTCTCTAACAAACTGATACCCACTGCTGACAGAACACTGTGTGTCACAAGGGGACACAATGGGAATAATGTGAAGGCTGGGAAACCATCACATCCCTGGGAACCAACGGCTTCTGACCTTTCTAGCAGAGCCTGCTGAGAGAACTGGGTAGGTTGTTTTGTACTCCTGGCTTTAATTACAGCCAAGTGTTTAAGTTATTCTCCTCCAACCACCCCCATGTCCCTCACAAGCACAAATCTAGCTTTTTATAGCACATCCGGTATGGATGTTAAACACATTCAGGAAATGCACTTTCAGCCCCAAACATCCCCTCCCCTGGACCAGTTAGTTTGCAAGGGTTTGTAACATGGAGACGTGGAGCCGGATGTTTGGTTTTGTGACCGTTGCTTTTCTGGGTTACTTCTGTCTGTTCAGAGAAGGGAATTTCAATAAATGCAGGGTAGGCTGGCTGTATTCAGAAATAATACATGCTGCTTGCAAGGTGAAGAAAGAAAAGCCAGATGGAGAGGCCACTCTTAGCTGCTCAAATTCCCTGCACACAGGGCACGGCTTTTTTTTTTTTTTAATAGCTGACAAAGCTCCTGGGGGCTGACAATGGCTCACAGCACAGTGGGTGTCCACAGGCACAGCTAAGATCCCAAAATCACGTTTTTCACAGCCTTGTGGCAATAGACTGTAGCTCTCCCATAATGCATAAGGGAAAAATGTACCCACTCCCCCAAAACTTCTATTTTAAGTAGACAAAAGGTGCAAAGAACTGTCAGGCTATGCCAGGCTGTCGGTCCCCAAGCACTGCTCTGGCATGTCACCAAGGCTTGTGACTCTCTGCTCCAGAGCAGCAGGGTCTGGATAGCTTGGCTCAAGTCTAAAACCTGACCTTTGTAATTTGCTTAACATATGGGGCTTGCCCCTGGCTTTAAGGAATACCACAAGCCTGCTAGTAATTTTCTCACCTGAAAATACCCTGGCTGGCTTCCCAGTTGGAAGCATCTTCCTAAGCCCAAAGGCAAGCATGTTTGCTGGCAGTGTCAGGGATCAGTCTCGGATATTAGTCCAAGACTCCCTGGAGCACTCTCAGATCAGAGGGCCCATACTGGCCAGATTGCCCCAGAGAACCTCCTGCTAAGCCTCAAGAGGGCTGGGCTGCTCCACACACTGATCCGAACACCACCGCTGTTCCCCTGCCGTAGGATCCCTGCACAAAGCCAGGATGTGCTGCAGGAGGCTGTGAAGGGGAAGGCATTTGGGGCTGTGCTGCTTTGGGGCTTGGTGCTCTGAAGAAAGGTAACACATTCAAGCCCAGGATATTTTTCCCCACCATTCTCCACAGCCAGGTCACCTCATGTTCTGGCCAAGCAACTGTCAGAAGGACATCACACATCAGCAAGCTGAACAATGACCTAATTAAGCTGCTTCCAAAATAATCTCACTGAAGGAAAGTTGAAGTCCTTGAACTCATTATTTCTTATATTGATTTTTAGTCTACTTTTTCCCATATCTGATGTGAATTCTTCAGATATCTGCAACATGAACTCAAACTGAGCTGTGGCTATTACTCCTGTGCAATCCAAGCTCCAGCAAAAAAAACCATGCCCCTTGGTAATGACCAGGCTGCACAAGCCCACTGGCCACCCAGCTCCTCTCCTGGGCCTGTAAGACACAGGAGGAAACATGGATCTCTGCTGAACTGGAAGGTGAACACCCCCTGGAGCTTTCCCAGTGGGCTGCCAAACCTGCCTGCACTCAGAGCAGCAGACTGGAAGGCAGGTTTGAAGACATGGGACCACCAGCAGCATCCACAATGCAGAGCTACCCCAGCTTCAGCTGCCACTCGAACAAACTTGGGCCACCAAAACTGCACAAAGAATGCCAGCCCAACCCAAGGCAAGTTTTCCAGCACAAAACCCTGCACACAACACTTAGGTTACAATTAATGAGTTCTGCAAGGACGAACCCTTGTGCAGCGTGAACAAGAGCATGAAGACTATGCTCATCTATGCCTTCATTCAGCTCAGAGAACAGCAGCTGTCAAGGGTCATGCACACACACACACTATGCTTTCACTACCCCGAGCTAAGTACAAGCTATGCAACACTTAGCTGGAAAAATGAGTGACAATCCAGCTGCAGAACTGAATAACAGCATCTCAGGGAAAGGCAGCCTTAACTCACACTGGAGAATTGCTCTATGCAGACGGGAAGGACAATGTGTTTATTTGATGGGTATTGTTTCTGTGTGATCAAATCATATGCAGCTTATGTCTTTCAAATATAAATGCAAACAACTGACTTAAATAAAAATCATCACTGGAACACAGAAGCATCTCCTCTATTCCTAAGAAGCTGGTGATCTCCCAAGCTCATCAAGAACCAGACTGGCATGTCAGACGCACAGGGGACCTGACCTCCTTGTATCTTTGACAAGTATTATGATAATCTCAGAATTAGGTGTTAGAGCTTGAACAGAAAAGTGACAAATCCACATCAAAATTATATTAGAGAACATCAAAGAGGCAAAACCATCTCTCATTTAAATGCTCACCCAAAGTCTCTAAGAAGCTACAGCCCAGCCTGACATGGCCTTTTATAGCCCTGAGAAGCACCTGTCAAAGGAACTGCAGGCAATCTCAGGAATGTTCCTTGGCTACCTGCAGTTTCATCAGGCTGCTTGAGACAGTCAAATCACTATTTCCTTACTAGGATGAATGATTTATGAGGATTAAAAAATTTCAGCCTGAACCTATGAAGTGAGTCACTGGAACTCACGGGTTGCCTCCCCCGCTTCCCAAATCATCACACCTTCCAGGCCTAGTCTTGCTCCCACTGAAATACTGCAGAAAACAAACACCCATTAAATACTGCAGTGCACTGTTGCAGTGCACTAATGGCTCCAGTGCCATCTTTCTCACTAAGGGCCCATACCCGGGCAGGGAAATCCCATACTCACCCCGAGACTGTCGGCAAGGAAGCTGGAGCTGCTGACTGCAGTTTCTCTTGCTGCTTCAGAAAAGATTTAGCTTCTTTTGAGTTTGAGTCTACTTCTTTAGTCACCCTGTTGGAGGAAAAGAGAAAAAACAGAGGGTAAGGAAGAGCTGTACTCAATAAAAGATCTATCAAGGAAACAAAGAAAACAGGTACAAGAGTCTCCACATCCTCTGCACAGAGATCACCTTCATCAGCTGCAAGCTGAAGAACACACATCTTGTTAAGATTTCATTCCAGTGACAAACCCTCTACATTCATGGCAGAAAAAAGAAAAAGAGTAGCTAATTAGAGCTGGGGGAGGAGGGGATGTTTTTTCTTTCCAACAAACTGGAATGCTTATTCATTCAAACAGACATGTCTCACTAGCAGCTACTAAATGCTCTCCTCAGGTCACTGGGGGCAATTCTAGGCTCTTAATTGGGCTCTTGATTTTCTCATTTGTTGGTCAGTGAGGCAGCTCTTCTGCCACCCATGTCTCACAGCCCACGGTACACAGGCTTGGCAACATCTGCAACCCAAACCAGAGCATGGAAACTGGCTCTGGGAATGGGTAATGGGAGAGAAAGCTTTGACAAGGCAGAATGTAGAAATTTACTCTCATTTTCTAGCTAATTTTTGCTTGAGGCCCCGAGGGTGCAAAATATTGAACTTCAAAAAATTATAAATCAATATGGCATCTACAGCAGGGAATGAATTATAAACACAAGAAAGAATCTCTAGAAAACCACTCAATAATTAATTGTTAGAAAACCTCAGCTACTTTAGCCCCCTCATTTACCATGACCTGCCTCCAGCAACACGCTTTTCATGCTCTCAGATGCTCTTAATGAGGTTGCCCTGATTTGCCAAGCTAACAATTTTGTTCCCATGGAAGCCTGTGAGCCTCTCCAGGGCCCTGCAGTGCTATGGGCACAGAGGCAGCCTGACCCACAGCTCAGTCAGCACAGAAGAAACAATCCTCCATCTCACCCTCCTGCAACCTGGGCCTCTGGCTGTATCTGCTCCAGCAAGGATGGGCAGGCTCATCCCTGGTTTGCACCATATGCTGGTGAGAGGCTGAAAGCCTGGCTGGCCATGGGATCTCCCCTGGCTACAAATCAGGCTAATCACTGCTTGCTTCTACCCACCAACCTGACCCCACAACTTCCATAAAAGAACTGGCTAACAGTCATGGAGAAACCCCAGGAGCTGCAGCCCCAGACAGGTTTCTGCTGGGCTGGCATCAAGGAAAGTGACACAGAGTTATCTGTTAACCCTGGAGGCAGTGATGTCCTGAAATCTCATTTGCATACAACTAGTGCATCCACATCTCCATCCTGACAGTGAATCAGCATCTGAAACTTCCTTCCTCCTTCTCCACAGACTGCAAATGCAGTGGAAAAGGCACAAGAATAAATGCCTGTGCTGTACAACTGCTCAGCCTTGTTCTGCCAGTGCAGGAGGAGATTAACCCCATTTCCACCCTGCATTGTCACATGCCTTTCAAACCATGGCAGTCATGTGGATAGAGACAATCCCACACTATGAATACTTAAAAGTGTTTGCTGATCAGATTGGTAAGGGAAGGGGCAGGAAAAGGAGAAAAGTACTTCAGGAAGAAAAAAAACCTTGCTACAGCATCATCACAGTTTAGAACACCCTAAACACATCATCCAGTCACGGCCCTTGGCAACAGTGGTCATGTCATGTAGCAGTCATACACCAAAGGTTACCCTACACCCATGGATTTCATTTGACAGGATAAACTTGGTGTCTTCATGCAGCAATAAGACAGAATTCACCCCAACCATGAGGCTGAGTTCAAATCAATGCAATCACACAGTCTATTTATTTTCAAATGCAGCATCTAAACAGCCAGTTCTGACCCCTGCCAAGCTGAGAAGCAGCACCCTCTCTTGTGCACTCTGCAGTACTGGCTCCTGGCAGGGTCCCTCTCCTCTTGTCCACCCCTGCACTGCTGAGCCATCAAGGGTGCAGCCCTGGCATGCAGGGAGCACGTGAGCCATAGAGAGAAACATCAGGCAACCTCAAGCGTGCAGGAATCCAAGAGGTGCAACACAACAGTGAGCAAGTCTTCAAAGCCAGTGGCAGAGCTGAGATCTCAGCACTGGGCCCTTGGCCTTAACCTCCTGTGTATCTTCAGCCTTCTCTAGCCTGGAGACAGAACTAACTGATGTCTCCCCTACCAGCTGAGGAAAAGAAAGGCACAAGGCTAAAATGAAAAGCAGCTCTAGGGATTTGCACTCCAACAGAGTTAGCACACTCTCGGGTGGACCAGCACTAAAGCCACAGCTCTCAGAACAGGAGATGCTCAATCCCAGAAAGGGTGAGAAAGTACATGATGCACAGGGAGAGTCTGGCACAGGCCTTCAATGACAGACACTTCAGCTATCCAGGGGGGTACAAGACAGGTTGCTATCAAGGGTTTACTTGTGCTTCGATTCTCACACCCTCCTTCACCTCAGAGTACCAGTAACAATGGCTGGGCACAAAATACAACACTTAGTTCCATTTTTTTTTTTTTTGGCTCCCCTTGGCCTGCCAGCAGCTGCTCTAACATATATTTTTGGAGTTGTCCACTGCAGAAATTCAGCTGCAAAGCTGCATTCAACCTGTTCCACCAGGATTGCCCAGCTGGGGACAGAGGAATGCGACAGAAATGTAATTAAAAGTGACCTTTCAAGGCAATTCCATCACAAGACCCACTTACTGCCTCATAAACTGAAACAAAAGCTGCTCTGAGGCAGGCTGCTGCTGGGCTGATGCCAGGAGCAACTCCTGCACCACTCCAACAGGAATGACGGAAGAGTATTAAGGAGCTTTACAAGGTATTAATTCAGGTTATGCACATTTCAACCTTTCCCAGATCCCAGGCCAGGAAGGAAAAAGAAATCCTCTGATCTGCATTATTATGGGAGACAATAACTCTCTCCATGTAGAAACCAAAACAATTCTTGTTCTTCATGGGGAGAAATGGGAGTCATTAATCC
This sequence comes from Urocynchramus pylzowi, assembly GCA_013397555.1. Classification (NCBI taxonomy): domain Eukaryota; kingdom Metazoa; phylum Chordata; class Aves; order Passeriformes; family Fringillidae; genus Urocynchramus; species Urocynchramus pylzowi. The sequence goes on along the minus strand of VZRH01001499.1, from coordinate 1,692,380 downwards.
AGCTGGAAGAAATCACAGTCATTACTAAGGAAAATTACAAGACCTTTCACTTTTAAATACTTGATAAATAACTATTTGCCTGACTGTTTACTGGGATGCTATTCACACATTGTAATCCAGGACTAAACATGAAAATAAGTATATTGTCAGCAATAAAACAAGTAGCTAGTGTCTCGCCCACTTGCAGGCCCTGTAATTCACACACAAAGCCACTCACTCTCATCACTTTGCTACAGAGACTTCATTACACTGCTATGCTATTAAATTGCATAAGACTTCCAAAACACAGAACAGTTATTAATTTTTTGGACCATGCCAGAGCCTGGTAGCACAGATGATGCTACTGTACAAGGTGTTGTGCAACTGTAAAATAGAAATGTCTTCCATATTTAGAAGTTATTATAAGGAAAACATGCTAGAAACTGGATCACTAAGTGCCCTGAATACTTATAGATGTCCTTCTTAAGACCCTTCATCTCTGAACTAAGCTCAAAGTGGTAGCCAAATATTTAGGCATAGCCTAAATCCACCCAGCCTGCTAGTTTGGTGCCCGGTGGTGGGTATATTAGTTCCAACTTCCACTGAAGAACTTATCACCCATCCTTTTACAGTTACCAACTGAAATGCTGCAACCTAAGTGCATGGAAAAGGCCCCAGGTTATGTATGCTGGGCACAAACCCCCCTGCTGTCAGTGCTGTCCCAGAAGGGGTTCCACAGAGCACTTACAGTCCTGAAATGTAGCAGATTAGTTTAAGAGCAAGTGGTTGATCTGCTCCCAGCAGTGCCCTTAGCCACATAAACTGCTACAAAGAAGGAAGAACACATGTTGGAATGAGCATTATGTTGACAGCTCCAGGTAATCTGCAGAAGGGGATTAAACCCAAATTTTCATTATTAGTTCAGTGTCAGAGTGAGTGTAACACACCAGCTTATCTGCTGCACCCTGGTCTTACACCAGGTGTAGAGCTACCAGGGAGGAGGGTCCCAATCCATCACACCATGGCACAACACACCACCTACAACACCACAGCCCAGGACTTGCCCCAGTGTGGTGCTCAGGTGCCTCCACTCCAGCACAGCTGAATCCAGTCCTGTTGGCCAGAAACAGAACTTGTGTAAGGGATGCCAAGGCTGCAGTGTGTCAGCAAAGTGCCCAGCTCAGCAGAGAGCTGCAAGGTGCCCTGCCAGCCCTTGGAGAAGTGCACCAGCAGAGCTTCATCCTTGCACAGAGGGGAAATGGAGGCAGGATAAGGGCAAGCTGGTAAAGACAAACAGGCATATCAAGAAGGCTTGCAGGCTAATTATCTGTAATCTGCTATATAAGAGCAACCTCATGCATCCCAAGTGCCAAAATCCCTCCAATTTACCCCCAGGTGTCTCAACACAGCTACACTCTCCTAACCAAAACAGCTGGTGTGCATCAGGCTGAGAAAGCACATGTTGGTATTTGGGTATAAGGGGACTTAGAGCAGAAAAGGCAGTTAAAATCTTTACTCACAGCAGCACAAAGTTACCCTCTCCCTGACTTTCCTGCTGAGAAAGGGAGAACAAGAGTGGAAGCTGTGGAAAATGCCAGCTCTTCACCACTTGTACTCAGGACACTCTCCTCGCTTGGGAAACCTGCCCCAGTTTAGACCTGACACAGTTATAAAACTTTCCACACTATCTTAATGTTAGCTCTGGGGAATCACAGACCACAGGGAACAAAAATGAGGCTAATTACCCTTTTTCATTATTCCCCATCTGTGTTTAGTCTCAATAAATAGTCCTCTAGCCTTCTAGAATGATCACTTAAGGAGAAAGTAATACTCATCCTACCAGGGTTTGTTAAAAAAATTAATCCCTTTTGAGCTGAGGAATAATTTTTCTGAATATTTTTTTGGTGGACTTTTGGGCTTGAGCTTCAATGTCCCAGGTGCCTTCCACAGACAGATACACTGCATGAGAGGCAGATCCTCCAGCCTGCAAGGTCCTGAAAATGCTGGAGTGCACAGGTTCAGCACTTTGCAGGAGGGAATTAAGTCCTCACACAAGTGAACCTCCAGACCAGATCTGCCTGCACACTACATATGTATGTATTTTATGTTGAATTACCTGGTGTAGAGCAGAGAGAGCAAAAATTAGTACATCCCCATCACTTTTCTAGTTTCAAAGTAAAACACTAGTTTTCTTNAAAGAGCATTCCTCTTCAAACCAGGTGGGAGAAGCTGTTCCCTGGGAAACTCAACCTATTCCTTGAAGCAACACAAACAAGACCAAGCTGGAATAACTGATAATTTTGTAGGCTGACTAGATAGGCAGAAGTTGGCTTGTTTCTAGACAGAAGCTGTTGGCTGGTTTCTAAAAAGAATCAAATGTGATGAGAGCTCTCCTGCAGTCAGGCAAGGGCCAAGCTGCCTCCCTGGTGCTGCTCCTCACAGCAGGTGTGTGCTGCTATCCAAGCAGTCAGCCCAGGCTGCATCTCAAACCAACTCACCTGAAAACAAGCAGAGGTGAATGGTATTTTAACATCAATAATGCATAACTTTGTAAGCCATGAAGGAAATGACCAATTTTCCGTGATCTCCTGTATGACAAAGACTCCGTGACAGATGCAAAGAAAACATCAGTGGATGGACAGTGCTGCCTCATGAAATGCTGACCAAGCTGTCAGGCCCCTTTTGGACTTCTGCTTGCATCTTCTGCAAGAGGCTCCCTAAATCCAAAGGGTAGTAGCACTCCAGTTATCAAGCTCCCACTGGGGCTTGCAATAGGTAGAGCATGCCAAACATGGCTCTCTGGAGAGGCTGACCCGCAGCCAGGGCACAAGCCTTCATCTTGTTGACTGGAGCTGTATTCACCCTAGTTTTAAGCACTTCCAAGTACCAGGCCTCTTCCTGATTCACTAGATAAGTATTCCCTTGGCCAGCTCCCTTGCACTGCCTCAAAATCCCACCATGCACTAGCATGTCAATCTTTGAGGCATCCCTGTGTTTTAATTTGTACCTCTCAAAAAGATTAAATCAAGATTATGGAACACACCTCTGAGCTGAGTAATCCAGGTGAGCAGATGAGCTGCTGCATATGTAACAGTCCCCCATTAATCATGACCTGCAAATACACTGAAAGCCAGACAGATCCCTGCAACCCTCCAACTCCCCCAAAAGCAGCACAGTGCTCATGTCATGGATGCCTCTCCTGCTGAAGGACAGGAGTACCACAGGTATTAAGAGCCAGGGGGTCCAAATTCACTTAGCTATGAACACTGGACACAAAGGTTACATGGATCATAACAGGAGCCAGCACTCACTACAAAGCAGAAGCATCCCCATGGGGGAAAGGCCAGACTAAGCTTGGCTTGGTTTGTAATGTGTTAATGAGATTGTATGGCAGCAAACAGCTCTGCCTCCCCTTCAGGCTACCACTGAATCCCTCTTGCTTCACCATCTCTTAGTTACAGAAAAAAAATAATGCATCTTGCAAGCTGCACTTTCCAGCAGGGGAAACCCCAGGCCCAATGCCTGTGCAGCAGGCTCTGCCAGCATCTCACCAGAGATCAAAAGCCCTTTTCTGAGCCTGGAGCTGTCAGGAATGAGCAGCAGCTTGGAAACAAGGGAAACAGGCCAAGCAGCAAAATGCTGGGAGTGGATTTGAGGCCCCTGAGATGAAGGCATGAACAGAGGGACCAAAGAGCCCCTTACTAATAGCAGAAGAGCTCCTGTGAGACCTGAATAGGTCAGTAAGCATCTTCTGTTTTGATATTTTTAAAAGCCAGAAAACTACTGGAGAGCCAGATAAAGAAACAGTATCTTCTTTTGGGGAAGGGTGTGATTTTTATTGAAGTATTTCCACACTGACTTACACAGAACACAAGCAGAACACACAATGAAGAACCTGAAGATGAGACAATGCAGGTTGTCATGCAGTTCCCAAAGCCAATGCAGCACCCAGACACCCCAGGTTTGAAAGACCCAGAAATGGCCAAGCTAATCTGGAGGTCAATCCATCATTTTGGAGATGCTTTGAGACTCCTCCTACCTCTGGAGATCCCAGCTGAGCCTTCTTTTTCATCACACTGATTACCAGCAAAACCACACAAATGAAACCAGCATACATAAATTATTTCCTTGAAAGCATCAAGCCACATTAGAAGCCAAAGATGACTTTCAGGTGGGCATCTGCTCAGTCACTTTGGGAGTTTCAAAAGCATGTTGAGATAAAGGAAGACAACAGGGGTCAGCATGTTGGTGAGTGCAGTAACACTTTGCAAGTCACAGCCCCTCTGAGCAGAAGCCTCATCTGCACATCTACTAATGAGAAAACCCTGATTAGACACTGTTCATTAGCCCATTCTCCTTTTCCAAGCACATTAAGCAAACCATAACACGATTTACTTCAGAAGCAAGTGTTCTGGCTTAGAGTCCTGGCTAGGTTTGATGTTTATGAAGTTACAATTTCTGCAGCTGCCTCTGAGAAAGGCAAATGGCTCACAAGTGAACCAGCACACAGCATAGCTCCTGCTCACACTTACTGACCTCATCCCTGGGCCACCATCGTGCCAACTGGCATTGTACAATGTTAGTATTCCCCAGGGAAATTCTGAAGCATCAGGGAATGGATGCACACAGAGGAAAGGTTATCAAAACGAGCCCCTGAGACCCTGTCATTCTTGAAAGGTAACGTATTTTCACTTAATGACTTCCAAAAAAAAAATCAATAGTTGTTTTTTTAAATTGGAAAAAGCCAATATAAACTGTGGATAGCTGAGGCATGCTTTGACCTCTAAGAAAAACAACAGCATAAGGGCAGAAACAGGCTGCTGCCTACACTCCATTATACCAAGATCAGCATTTTGGTGCTTGGTGGTAGAAAAGCAACCACCCGCTTTTTAGTCTACCACCTCTAAACAGTGGTCACATTCATATTCCATGTAATTCTGGTCAGTTTGATTTGTCTTATGGTCCCATAGCATCATCCCCATGCTTATACTGTTCAGATTAAATTTCTGGGAAAATCTTAAAAGCCAAGGTTTTTGCACCATGCAAGCTTCCTTCAGAAAGTGGTATGTCACCAGAAAGTGGCCAGAACACATTTCTATAGAACACCTTAGCCAAGGAGGACTGAGGATAAAACCCTACTGATATCTGGCACCAACAGTCAGCAACACAAAACAGAAGTCCTCAAGGAGTGGCTTTTCAAAGGGCCACTGAAATTCATTTGTCTTACTTTTTCTAACAATTCCTTGCTACTGCAATCAAAGCCATTGCAAAAAGCACATCAAAATACGAGTGGTTTCTTTCTCTGCTCCTATGAGCTCAGTTCATTGTTTTCCATATCTAGCCTGACAACACCCAACCACCTCGTCTGGTGGAAGCTGTGTAGCATTTGCTATCCCCCTGGAAAAAAGGCAGGGCTTTCCAAATATGAGGCTTCAAGATACATATTGTGGTAATGCTCACCTGCCTTCTCACTCACAGGCCCACCCAAACTCCTGATCTTTCTCCTGATTTTAAAAGCTACTGTGCTTCACTCAGCATTGCTCAAAACCCCAGAGCACAAAACAAATGACCAAGATTCACACCCAGCAAGAAGTGTGAGCATGCTGCCAACCCCGTGCATTGATTCATCCACTGAGATCCCTGAAAAGCATCACAAGGTAAGGAGAGGGTTAATGGTGTCACATGCTCTCCCACTGCTTGTTAGCCTGACAGGTCTGACTGGGCCATGCTGAGAGCACAGAGCAACACAGATGGACAATTACATGTTCTAAAAATTACCCTCTGTGCCAGCTCTAAATCTCGAGACTCATGGGAGCCAATTCCCTGCTCTTTTTACCCATTCCCCTTGAAATACATCATCAGCATCAGGATTTTCCTTCCACTCTTATTGCTTTCCAGGAAAAAGCAGAAGCAGCTGCTATTGCTCAGAGAGCTACCTTAACTGTCTTCAAAGCAACAAAATAAGTGACAGACTCCCAAACTCCTTGGCTAACACACCCTTTGTTTGCCAACTTTGTCACATATGGTTGGTCTTAGTAGTCATATAAGGAGCAGAGAGGACATCACAGCCACTGATAAGGAATCAGAGCCTGAGCAAGGACTGTGGAAAGCTCAGGCTGCTCTCAGGTGTCTGATCTGTTTCTCCTATAGCCCTTTCCACCTGCTATCTCCTAAAAAGGGTCTGGAATCAAGTGGTTGAAGCTCTGGAAGAGGATGGCAGATTCAGAGTTAAAACAGTGAGCAGTCTAGGACATAGCTGTCCATCCAACAAGCACACAGGTGAGCTAAAATTCATAACAGAAAATCAGTATTTCGGTAAGGAGAGGCAGCATAAAGAAATCCCAAAGCAGCAGTACTGTACAGCTGCAGAGATCTGAATTATAACCTCACCTCCACTCTGAGGTCAGCACTTCTTGGTGCAAAGGAATAAATCAGTCCTTCACCAGGTCTGCACAACTCTACTGAGGAGCTCACCAAGGTGCAGAGCTCAGCAGCCCGGACCACACCTCAGACCGAGCTCAGGCCTCACCATCTCACTCAATCAGGCCTAAGGTAAACCTCAGTGACTTCACAGGACATCAGAAAAAGAAACTCCATCCATGGTCTGTAGCTGTGCCTGCACAATTCCTGTTGTCAATGGCATTCCTGTACAGAGACTTGGGGCACTGGCCAAGAAAGGGCTTTCATTAGCACAGGCAAGCCTCCTGACAAGACCTGCTCTCAGCCACCTCCCTTCACCTTTGCTTCTTCTGCTCAAAAGTCATGAACTTCACCACTAAACCCCTCAACTTAAGGTCCAGCTTAAGGTCCTTAAATTTCAACTTGAAAACAATCTCTTCTGAATAATCTTTCTTGAATCCTTGACAGGCTGAAAACCTGTGAAGCAGCAACACAGAATAAGCAATGAGGTTTTGTCCAGGCACATCCTAGAGGATAACCACTTACAAACAGTAACAGATGATAATCAGGTTCTTTTTCAACCCATACGTCAAATTCAGTATCAAATTCAGCCAGTATAAACCTCAGTAATTACTACAATAATTTAATCTTATAACTATTTGGTTATAAATCAGATACCTTAGGTACTTCTTTAGCACTTTGAAGATGCAATAGCTGCACTGTGAACCATCATGTTCCCTAACCCAGAATACAAGCTGCCACTCAACTCTGGGCCAGCACAGCTTGTTTCCTCAGGGCACAGTGGTCACAAGTAAAAGCAGTCCTACAGCAGCAACCCAGGGGCTATTCTAAGTCACAAATGTGGTCTGCTACACAAGTCAATAGCAGGGAGCCCTTATCCAGAGATGGGAGTTCATGTCTCATGTAGAACAGCTCAACACACTGTTTTGACATGAGTTTGCCAACCTCTTTCTACAGAACTATATAAACTTTAAGTATTCCTTATATCCAGCAGCAAGTCACACACTCAGTGTGACACTGCTTGTTTGGCATTGGCCCTTCCTACTTTGATCTGGCCCGTGCAATGCAGCAGCTCAGTGTGGACCCCACCTATCCTTGTGAGAAAGGAACTGTGACAGGAACACCTCCCCATTCACAGATGGAGAGTGGAGCCCTACTACAGCTTTGCTTTGGCTGCTTGGTTCATGCACATGGGGAAGCAGCCGAGTCACTGAAGCAGCACAAGCCACAGCTCTGCCAGCACCATACAGCACCATCAGTACAGCACAGCAACTCTGCAGTAGCAGGAACGTATTCCCACCACAAGAATAACCTGTGTAAACCTCTGGCTTTAAACCACACAAACAAACCATGTGCAAGAAATACAAAGCTTCTTGTCTGGAGCCCTTTACTTGGAATCTGCAGCAGATGAATAAAGCAGGATGCTGAACACAGGCCTCCCATTCCCAAATTAGCACCCAAGCCATTACTCCTCTTAACTTAGTTTTTTTTGGCCTTCTACAAGCCAAATAAGGTAGAGAAGATGTTTCAAAGTAAAATCTGTTCTTGACAGCAATCAATAACCTGACTGCTCTTTCCTCACATGTTATCACACTGACACCATGGGGCCAGACCAGCTCCATGTATGTGAGTTCCACTCTGCTGCAGTCCCAGCTGGACACAAAGTTGGCTTTCATGGAAAGAGCACAGAAGAACCATTTTGATGCACTGAGCACAACAGAGATTTAAAGAAAGCCAAGGACCAAATCCTTTTGGAGTGCCAAAGAAAAAACAAGCCAATTACAAATTGCAACAGTTCTTCCCTGACACTAGGGATGCAATTCCCTATTAATGCAAACACACGTCCTGCACTGTGAGGCAAGTTCATAAACCAGAGGCTTCAAAGGAGTTTCAGTCTCTTCTGCCAGGGAGAAATGGCTTGAACTTCCATTTAGATGCTGAATTGCCTTTGCAAATTGCTCTTTCTCGCTGCCCACAATTACAGCCATTTGGGTGACAGTCACCTGCTGCTCCTAATCTATTTAACATGAGGGAGACAGGAAAAGCAGACAAAAAAAGTCCCAACTGGAAAGCACTGCAATCAGTTTAAGATTGTTTCTAGTTCCAGGATTCAACAGCTTTAATTTTATTAGGCAAAATTATATAATGTATTTTCTAAAGTTAGAAGCTACTAAATTAAAATCTTCAATTTGGTAATTGTTAATTCTTAACACTCCAAAGCTAAAGTTCAGCACTAGCAACTGATACAAGCACGGACTCATCAAAACAAACATTAAGTGCAGCAAAAACCTACAGGGGAGTTGACAACACAAAGCCCCTTTACTGTTCCACTACAGCCCTGTAGCTGGAGATCACTTTCAAGCCAATTCTGCTACTTCAACCAGGCCAGAAAAATCATACCATCTTCTTACAGGAGAGAAGAAATTGCTCTGCAACAGGAGATCAGGGCTGAATGATCTTCTGTTAAGAGCTTCAGGGAACACTGAAAATTTGTGCCCTGAATATTTCACTGCTTAAATACGGATCTGAATTCTTCTCAAGCTTTCAAAAGAGCAACACACATCAGTAGCCTCAAACCACTTAGAAAGGCAAGCAACAGAGACAGCTCTCATTTCAGTCCCTTCAGTCCAGAAATGCACACACACACAACTACCATGTGGTGGCCTTTTATAAGCAACAATTTGCCAGCTGCTTCCCCGGGCAAGGAAGTCAGTGTTTGGTATTCAGAGCATTTGCAGACGTTGGGGTGGTGCAAAGACAACCTCCTGCTATTCTGAAGAAAGAGCAGCCCTCTGAGCCTCACCTACTGCCATTAGGGGAAAGTACCAGCAGCTTTAAGTAGCAAGCACAACTTGTACCCTACCCACAGCTAACAGTGTAACCCATTTAAAGAAGCAAGGTGTAGCAAACATAAAAGAATCAGCTTTGCATATCACAAAAATCAAGGGGGCAAAAAACATTGAAGGATTTTTCTCTTATCAAAGAGCTCAAGAACATAACTTTGTTGTAACTCTGGTACCAGCAGAAAACAGTGCTCCAGTGCTCATTGCAAACCTTCTGTTGCTGGTTCTGTAACCAATTGATATAATAATTACTGTAAACAAAACATGCATTAACCTTGGTGTTTGCAGAATTACAGTCTCATTGTCACATAGGCTCCAGCTATTGCCTATTTCATCAAAAATTGGTAGAAATTTCTAGTGATTCCTCTGCAGTTTCCTAAGGGAAATAGTAAGCACTGAGCAGTACAAAGGACACTAGAAAAGCAACTGGTGCAAGAAAATATGTCTTTTTCTTAGTTACAGTTCTTAAGAAGCTACAGATAAGATATTGGTGTCAAAAGCATAAAATCAGCATCCTAGGAGCCCTGAACAACTTCTGTTCACATAAAGCAACCAATGTTTCAAATGACAGTGAACAAAGTGAATGAAGTTCATCAGTGAACGAGGGGTGTTCCTATGGTCTGGCTACCCCAGTGAAGTAGCAAAGTCCCTACTATGGCTCACAGCCCTCCTCAGATTTTTCAAACAGCTCAGGCAGCAGTGCTGACATGAAAAGCAAGAGCAGCAGAAGCCCCAGCTCTGCCTCCTCCTCCAGATTTAGGCAGGGCGAGTGTTACTGCTGGGAACTGCTGCCCTCTGCTGTCACACGAAACAGGCCAAGTTAGTTTGACAAAACCAGGTTTACTGCTACATATAAATAAAATCCCCCATGATAAGAACCAGCAGTTCACAGGGCAGTCAGTTTTCAGGTGGATTCAGCCAGGCCCCTTGGTTCTGGTTTATGCATTTATAAAACACCTGGCCCTTCTTGCACCATAGCCTGAGAGGCTTCTTGTAAAGCCAAACTCAGCCTTAAGCATAATTTTACCCAGCCCATCCCCTTTGCTGCAGCTGTTTCAGAGGCAAAAGCACTCAGCTGTTAGTCTGCTCAGCAAAACACCTCTCACTGCCTGCAAATACTTTTTGTGGATTGTGAACATCACCAGGGAAAGTGCCAGTCAATAATCCTGCCCACAGCACAGAACCTGGGCTAGGCTGAAGGAATAAAATGTGTTACCCTCATCCCCGTGGGACCAGATGTGCTTCCTTCCTTGTCTCAGCCTTCCCTGCCAGTGCCACCAGAGAGCTCTGCCAGCCATTAGAAACACTGGCCAGATGGGGAAGCCTAAGTGAATTTGAATTACATTTATGAATGTTATAAAGTTGAATAAAGACTGAGGTCTGCATATAAGGATACTGTGCAGCTGTGATACAGGAAAATCCTGGCCTCATTTTCCCTGAGATCTGTATGTGCTCACAATAAAAGAAAAAGAGAGGGTAAAGGAAAGAGAAGACCCACTGTGCTTCAGAGCCCAGCTCCAGCCTGCCCCCAGCACTCAGTTTGCACTGGGCCCACAATGGACACATCACATCTGCCAACTTACTTGATTTCCTCACCAGCAAAATCAAACGTTTTGGTGATTGTCACTTTTCCTGAATCTTTTGGCTTCTCCTGAGGCTTATTCCGATTGTTCTCTTCTTCAGTCTACAAAATAAATGAAGGAGAAAACAAAATAATGTATTTGTGGAGCCAGGCCGAATTATTATTCCAAAGGGCCAAGGGCCCAACACAGACCTTGGGTAGCACTGCAATTTAGACTGGTGGTCAAAGCAAGTCACCCACAGACAAGATAAAAGAAATAAACAAATTTTATTCCACCAGAATGAAATTCCCCATTTTGGTTCCAGGCTGTCATTGAAGCTCTAGGATCAAAACAAACTAAAACAAGAAGTAAAATTGCAATAAATGTAGGAAGGAGCAAGAATACATTGCAGCGATTCAGAAAGAAAGCAAAATCCTGGAGAGTTGATTCTCTCAAACTAAACACCATCAAGCAGGAAAGCTGCCAAGGTGAATTCCACTAAAGTATGTTTATTTTTACTCAAGAATAGGGAATAACAAAACTCATCCCCAGAAAAAGCAGTGCTGATCTCCCTACTTGTCAATAACATCTCTTTTATTTGAGAAGGAAAAATCTTTATCAAGCAATTTGTCAACAATGCCTCTTAATTTACTCAGTCACAGCTACAGCTAAAAGGATACATAAAAAACCTCAATCACTGTAAGTTACCAAAGCAAACCCCAAATTCTTGGTCTAAATCAACCACACACCACAGAGATCTTCAAGAAGGCAATGCAAGCCCAAGCAGTTCACAAAGAGAACAGAAGAACTGCATGTCTCCATGAATTATTCCAGGCTATGGAGGAACTTTCAAAGACATCTCACATTTTAGCAACCTGCCCATAAAAGTAAAACTGCTTAGAAGAAAATGTTCACTTCTCTTCTTCCCTCTGACTCTACAAGTAACCACCCCAGCTGCTCAGTCAGTAATAAGGAGAAGCAGGAGGGCTAAGATGAAAGGACTCTCCTTCCAAAAGTTGCAGTCAAATATTACAAAACTATACTTGCTCCACAACCTCCCAATAGTCAAAGAAAGAAGCTTCATACGGTCAGAACTGGGCTCACCAGGCAGACTCCAGTCTCCTGTTACTGAACATTTATTTTGGCTGACCACCTTAAAAAACCCAAACTGATAATTCTAGCAACAGAGGCTCAGTTGTGATATGTTCTTCCCTTCTACCACCTAAAGCATGAAAGGTTTTGACAGAGAAACACATGCACTTGGTTCTACTGACAACCAAATCCTTTCAAACAGCTACCACACACAGAATTCGGTCTCCAGAAAAACCTCTGCACACTGAGAGCACCTTACTGGGGCTTACAAAGGACACAAGAAAGCCAGATTCAATCTTGCTACAAACGTGCAACATGCAGCACCTTCCAGACCCCCTCCACGAGGATGGAGGCACAGAGAGGCCAGCACAGACCCCTCTTGTTTCCCATTCACACACACACAGAGCCTCCTTTTCTTTTCTTTTCTTTTTTTTTTCCTTTTAACCATCAGGAAAAGCACAAGCCTCAAGGAGAGCTGTGCCCACATGCACAACTCAGACCAAAGCTCATGATTCCTGTGTCAAAAGAGGCATCCAGGACCAGGAAGGGAAGCCAACAGGGCTGTGTAGGACACTCCAAGGTGCTGACAGCTCCAAAAGCAGCACCACCTCCACATTTGGAAGGAAACCAGCACCCTGCAGTCTGGCCCATCAGGGGATGTGAGTCTTACAAAGGAGAGGGGGCAGGGGCAATCCCAGCCTCTTCCCAGCTCTGTCCAACCCTGACAGCAGCCAGAACCAAGGGGGCATGCTCTAAACATTCAGGCCCTTCCCACACCCCCCGGGTGCAGGCCCAGGCCCAGGCCCCCATTACCTTCTTGATTTGTGTCCCTTGTGTGGCAGCCACAGCTTTGGGTTTCTGTCCCACATCACTGAGGAAACTGGCCCAGAGAGCATCCTCTTTCTTTTTTTCTTCTTCTTCTCTGCTTCTTTCTACTTGCTCTACATTATCCACTTCCTCCTCTTTCTGCTCCTCTCCATTCTGCTGGGCCTTTTCTTCCTCTTTCTCATCTGTCTCTAGCAAGAGACCGCCTTTCTTCCTCTTCCTGAAAGCAGATGCCAAAAAAGAAGACAAAATGTATACGGAGCTGCTGCAACACTGAACACTGAATTCCACAGCTGAACTGTAAACTTGGGTGAAACAACATAATATTTCATATTTTTACTAACACGTCCAGTTTGGGAGCTTCTCTCTTAAGCTTGGGAGTGTATGTATTTTATTAAAAGATGCTGCTGCTCAGAAAATACAGTGAGACTGATGCAGGCAGTGCCCCTGAAATGAACTGGCCCGTTTGCATGCATTTCTGTGAGTATATAATGTGCTGAACCACTGGCAAAGGTTGGCCAGTGGCTGCCCCATTCCTGGAAGTGTTCAAGGCTAGGCCGGATGGAGCTTTGAGTGACCTGGTCTAGAGGGTGGAACAAGGTGGTCTTTAAGGTCCCTTCCAACCCAACCCATTCCAGGGTCCTGTGGTTTTGGGATAATGCAGGAGCCAGGAGGGGAGGAGAACCGGGGCTAGACAGAAACCAACCTCAACTAAAGTATGTACATATTTACATCAACGTGGGAAACGCCGTATGTGAGTGCTTTGCACCGAAAAAGATTGATATAAACAACTCCTGCTGGGGAGGGTTTCCAGGCACGTTGTCTGTCGGGGCCGAGGTTCTCTGCTCCTGCCACTAAACCGGAACGCAGAGCAGCGTTTCCCGTTCCTCGGCACCGGGCCGGCTCCCAGCGGCCGTACCTGCTGGCGGGCCGGCGGGGGCTCCTCCTGCCGCGGGGCGGCCGCGGGCTGTCCGCCGGCTCCTCCTCCCGCACCAGCTCGCTCTCATCATCCTCGCTGTACTCCGCACCTGCAAGCACAGACAGTGAGCGCCGGGACCGCCGGCACCGCCGGCTCCCGCCCGCCACCG